>JAABNX020000113.1:922617-939771 GCA_015163995.2 Mormyrus lacerda | reverse complement strand
AATGTTTAAAGAAAAACGTTTAGCAGTATTTACCAGTGTTAGGGTAAGTGTGCCTGTGTGCACCACTGCGGCTCAGCTTAAGTCACTGAAATCCGCGCTCCGCGAGTCAGTAGGCAGGCCCGGGCTGGGGCGAAGGGGCTCGTTTCGTGGAGCTCAGTGAATTCAAACGTACTGTCATAGGATCCCACCTTTGCAATAAGTTAGTTTGTGAAATTTCGTCCCTGCTAGATATTCCACGGTCAACTGTCAGTGGTAGTATTGCAATGTAGAGGCGTTTAGAAACAGCAGAAACTCAGCCACAAAGTGGCAGAAGACGTAAAGTAACAGAGCGGGAGCGGTGAGTGCATATAAGTCATCGACAGAGAGAGTTCAGAACTTCCTCTGGCATTAACCCCAGTGCAAAAACTATGCACTTCAAGAAATGGGCTTCCAAGGCTGAGCAGCTGCATGCCGGCCTCACATCACCAAGCGTCGGACGGAGTGGCATAAAGCAGGCCGCCACTGGACTCTCGGGCACTGGAAATGTGTTCTGCGGAGTGATGAATCACGCTTCTCTATCCGTCAGTCTGATGGATGAGTCTGGGTTTGGCGGATGTCGTGGCCTTATAAACTTTGTCTCTTTTTATTAGTGTAAAATTAGGGCTCGACCAAAAGCCCTAGGCTGACACTTTGGCATTTCCCCCATGGATGTCGGCTCAGTGGCCTCCCACCTTTGAGCTTGGCTGGGGGGGTGATGTTCTGCCAGGCCCTTATGGGAGGTAAAGTCCATGCAGACCCATCCTGGCCGATGGGGTTTTGCGGTCTTCTGACACGACGCCCTGTGGGTGAATGGGCAGCAGGTAGCATCGTGGTTAAGGTGCGGGTGCCGCCCCAGCTTGATCGGTGCGGTAGGCCGTGTGAGTCACCTGCCCGGGAGGCATCCGGCCCTAAAGACATGTCACGCTCGACTTGTGCTACAGATCAAGCTGGCCGATTTGGCACTTCCTCGTGTCCAGGGATTGTGCCCCCGGAGCCACTCGATTCGCTGGCGGCCATCGGTATCTGCATTCCTGACCAATCTGTGCCCTGTCTCGGCATGCTGGGACGATGGCGTGATAAGGAGCCAGCGGCGAACGTGGGTCAGCGGCCCGCTTACGCTCTCGGTCACACCTTAGGTTACAGCTTGCTCCGAGGGCCAGCGATCAGCTTGCCTTCCCAGGATGAGGGTGGCTTAGGTCTCCCCTTTCCATTTTGGGAGGGAGAGAGGGAGGGGGTGGAAACAGGAGGCAGTGGAACGATAAACGCTTGGGTGGGATCCCGGGAGGGAGATCGCGACCCAGATGGCGTGTCCCCAAACGCCCAGGATTATCTCTGCTGTCGTGTCCCAGAGCCCAGACCAACCAGATATCAGCCCCTCATTTAACTCACTCTCACACCCTCACATCTGCTTCTACCAGACACCATCATTCCTGCAGTCGTCATAAATTCCTTTTGCGTTCCTTCATTCCGTTTGGTGGATGGTTAATTAATTAGTCCATTTCTTTCCGCTGTTTTTTTTTTTTTAAATGGTACCCATATGTCCCTGTTGGGCTGTGCTGGCTGGGTGAACGTGGTGCCCGACTTGTGCCCGCGTGGCACTGCTAGGGGCATGCGGACAGCAATGTTGGGAGGAGAGAATGTAGCGCTGCCGCGTTTGTCTGCCAGACCCGCTTATCCCTGCTGTCATCTCCTCTTGCAGCCAGACAGGTGCCATCGGGGAGGGGGGGGGGCTGAATCATGCCACACACACACACACACACACAGACATCTTCCCCACCCCTCACACTAAAGACAATCTGACATCTGCCCTGATGCCCACTTCCTGGGACCCACTGAATCTGTAAAAGGGAAAGAAAGTCGGGGAGTGGGCTTTAGATATTAAAAAGCTGTAGAAAGCTTTTTAAACAAATGAGAGCTACTTGGCATGAGTGACTGACTCCACTGAGAGACTGAGCTGAAAAACACGATCCGATTCCTTAACAAAACCCTCAGATGCCCACTAAAACAGCAGGTGTTTGGGGAGGGGGCCATAAATATAAATTTATTAAACGTTTTAGGTAATTATACTCTAAAACTTCACGGAAACCACACGACAAATCTGGGACACTCTAAACCTCCGACGTCCCCCCCCCCCCCAGACAACGCACCCACACACACATGGAAGGCACGCAGACTTGCACACAGTCACAGACACGCCATCTTGTTAATTTCCTCATGCCTTAATTATATCAGGAGATTTGTTTGTGTCATCTAAGATGCCCAGGCATTCCGCGTGCCGTGTGTTTGTGTGATAAGGGCCGCCGACACAAAGCCCCTCCCACTGGCTGCCCTATCTGAGGGATTGTAGATTAGCCTGGTGTTTCTCACACAAGCAGGCTTGTTTTCCTGCACTGGTAGGGAGTTGACATTTGTTGCCTTTTACTTCTTGTGTGTGTGAATGTTACATCACAGGAGAAGGAGAAACGGAAAACCGCGTAGATGGAAGAGAAATGACGTATTTTTGAACAGATAAATGTATTTTTTTTTTTGTGAGGGTCATGTTCTTGTTAAGGTATTTAAACCTTCCTGTTGTTGTCAATGTATTGTCCATCTCGAATACGACCCGGCACTGTTCTCCGCCGCCCCCCCCCCCCCCAACTCCACTATTTCTGCGGATGTTTTGAAATCTGCAGGGAGGACAGAGATGCTATCCGGCCAATTAGTCGCAATTTAGCTCGTTTGGGGCAGGGAGACCGCAGTCCAGTGGGGCAACATGGAGGGGCCCCGCGATGAGGAAAGGGAGGTGTTGCGCTCTTACTGTCGGTGCCAGGAGGGCAGGAGATGAGCCGGGCCGGTCGTAGCCATCCTGTGGCCGCTGATGGCTATCTGCGAGGTTGTTTGCATTCCTCTCTTCCGACGCCGGCTTCAGGGTCCTGGGCTGGGCTCTCATGCCTACGTAACTGGAGATTGAAAGTCATCCGGTCCATATCTCAACCAGCACCCACCCCCCCCCCAGACAAAAGCCCAAAGAATCTGCCCCCAAGCCTCTCTCACAGGGGAAAGTCTGTTTTAACATAGCAGTCATTCCTGCCCGACTGGCCACCATCAAAGGCTTGGGGGGTGCGGGATGCAAACTTGTGAATCTTTGCCTTGGGCAGATTCAATATTCACGGTATCAGATGCAGCCGGCTGCAGTAAACACCTTTCAGGACTCGAGACACACCGCCGCTTATCTTCATCCCTGTCGGTCTGTCATGCGCCACTGTGAGGTGGCAAGTTTCACACATCTGTCCAGTCCCCGTATCTACCTACACATACCTTGCCCAGGAATGCTACAGACCGCCTCACGGAAAGTACCTCCATTTAGGTGTCTCTGGTATCGCTGCCAATTCAAGGGTTTGGATTTTGTGACTTCCTGGCCCCGTGAGGGCAACCTGGCCACCACTTACTGGGACAAACCCCCTGAAGAACCACCTGGCAAAATTCTGGAATGCTCCAGAATACAGTGAGTACGGTCCGTTTAAGTGATCCTATTGCCCCATATGAAGACTGATGTGTCTCTGGTTGTATCTTCCAGTCGATTTTATGCATTTAAGCATCCAACTAGTTTTAAGCTGACACCTAGCTGACTTAACCATGTCCTGTCAGGATAAATATAGAGCTTGAGGCTCTGCGGTAAATCTCCTTGCCGTTAAGAGCCTCCAAGGAAGGGGCTATTTCTCTTGATTTGCTTTGCTGGTGTGACGTAGGTTGCTTAGGGTGCATCAGGGCCAAGAGCTGCTCCAGGCTGGCAGCAGGTCCAGCTGGACTGGAATCTCCATCTTTTCTGTGTTAAGGTGCCGTAATCAGTACGTGCCCCTTGCGTCAGCATCAGGTAGCCGATCAGGATCATTTCATGTTCTGATTCCGACCCATCTGGAAGACTGAGGGGTCAGGTGAAGGTTTCTATGTCTTGGATTCACAGCTCTGAGGTAATCACAGGATCCTCCTCCCCTGCCCTTTTCAGCAGACATTCTACCAGCGGCATCCTCCGTGTTGACCTAACGAAGCAGCTCTAGAGAAGTCCTGGGAGCCTAGGACAGGGCTATGGGGAACACCAAGGTCTGCTTGTGTCCGCTGGCAATGGAACAGGAAGAACACAGAATCTCCTAGTTTCAGTCCATAATACCAAACACATTGGTGCTGTTAATCTGAGAGACACTCATTAGCTCACTGTCTCACTGGAACAATACGAGTGCCGGGTTGCCTGCAGAAATGCGTAGGCCTTACCTTGACATTAACCCTCTCCACTCTGGGCTCCCATGTATATTTGACATGGCTAGCATGACCATTCCGTTTGCTGGGAGAACCTTTGCCCCACTGAGCTGTGTTGCACCATTACAGTGGTTAGGTGTAGGAGGGTATGTGACTGATCTAATCGTGTCGTGAGAATAAACAAACAAATCGTTATCATTATCTTCCTTTCAGAAGTTTTTCATTTTTCATGTGTCTTCCCGTCATTTCCGGTAAGAGCGTGCCTGCTGCTGTGAGCGTTTCTGCCTTGTTTGTACAAAACAGGGTTTTTGTCATGTAACACAGCTGCCTCCATCGCATGCCAGCGCGCTTCACCTCCTTTGTTCAGCGGCGGCGTTTCGTTACCCGCCGTGCCGCAGCTTGTTGCGCGATGGATTTTTTTCTCCCCCCCCTGTTTCTTTTCTTTTTTCTTTGCCGCTGTTTATTTTCTCTCAGCTGAAGCATTCATTTTGTCTTTAATGGTCATTTAGAGTACCCCCGTTTGACAGACGCGTTTGACAAACTCTCAGTGCGCTGGGATTCATTTTAGTTATCATCAGCCTAAGACCAGGATTCAGAGATTATATGATGGTCTTCCCACATATCCGGCGGTCAAGGAAAATTAATTTTACGTATAACAACACAAAAAAAAAAAAAACGATTTTATGGAAAATTGAGGAGTGAATTTCTTTGCTTGTAATTACACTTTTGGCCACTAGAGGGTATGGACTATCCAATTCAGAATTCTGAAGCGAAGCCTTCCGCCTAAACATGTAGGGCTATTATTCACGGTTTAGATCTCACCCTGGCAGTATGCTTGTCCTGGCCATAGTGATCGACTGCTCCTGCAACAGAGCAGTTTTGTGGATCACTTGGAACAGCCAAAATCTCTACATAGTCATAACAGATAATTATCTTGAGATTAATTGTGCTAAATGTATATCAAGGATCCCCAGCAGTGCCCATTGGAATTAGGGGAGCAGAAGCATATGAGAGAAATGGTGAGGAAGTGGCTTCTACTTCGTCATTACTCGTGGCCTGGGTGCCCCCTCTGTTCAGCTTCGGCTAATCCTGCCCCAGCTGCACAGCACAAGACTAATGATGTGGCTTAAGTTCGGTATCGTTGGCCCAGAAGGGGGTGGGGGTGTTTACCAGCGTTTCTCCCGACTCCATCAGGACACGTAACTCCTTGGCAGCGGGACGCCGCGTTGCACGTGTAGCCGTGTCCCTTACTCGGCACACCCCGGTACCGGTCCCGGTCCCTCTCCAAGGTCGGCGGGCACAGCGGGCAGTGGGGGTAGGGAGGAGGCGGGACTAGTCCTCATGCGGAGCTGCCTATTGGCTCATTGGATGCCGCCTCTGGCTTTCGGAGTGCCTGCGATTCAGAAAACAGTGGGCGGCTGGACTGGGAGCAGAGCAGAGCCGGTTCATAAATGCCCAGCGCTCCCGTGGCCTTTTACCCTCAAACACACACGTATGCACTTGGGCTTGCTTTAATAACTACTACTAGAGTGATATGATGATGAAGTCATTTGCAGGCCATGAATATCATCACCAAAATGCCCCACAGCTGCCTTCATAATAATGCCCTATTTCTGCTAGAAGTGCGTTCACTGTGATATGAATTTGGATGGTAGATGTTTTATGTCTTTGCACAGACATGCTGGGATATGCTTGATGTTTTAGCCAGAAATCCAGCAGTAACTTTATGTTGTACTTGTTTGTTGGTCTGTGTTCGGCTGCCATTTCATTGCACAGAGGATCAACATTGTACTCTAATGGGTAAAAAGCTAATCTAACTGCCATTTTCTCAGCAGACCCTAATCCACTGGCCTCTTACGCTGTGATTAAACGATTTTACTGATGCTTTTATCCAAAGCCGCGCATAAACGTCGGACTTCTTTTCATACAGTCACTTTTCCCCCCAATCGTTTTTAGTTTCGTCTGTAGCAAACCAGATGTACTTTGATCAAAGGGCACAGCCGCAGGAAAGTGTCCCACAATCCAGCGCGAGCTGCTTCCCAGCATGCACTGTGGCACCGCGGTCAGCAACCTGTGAGCATGGTCGGGTGGAGGAAGATGGGAACTTGCTCGCGTGACGCCCGGGAGCCACACCGGGTGGCTGGCCGGATGTGAGGGGTGTTGGGGCATGGCGGCCGCCCATAGCCTCGCCCGGTCCCGTGTCAGCAGGATCCGGGGAGCATGAAGCCGGCCGGTCGCCCCAGCGGAACAGGCCACATGTGGCTCAAATCAAAATGATCCACTAATTGACTCTTTACTAGGCCTCAGAAAGGCCATAATGGACTTGATATTAAATCTATCCCCCCCCTTGCCCTGTAACTATTTAAAGTGGTGTTCCTGAGTGCTCCTGCGAGTACCCAGGGTCTCCGCGGCGAGTCCGCCTTTTTTTACAAGGCGGCTGCATTAAGCCCCCTGGGTCAGAGCGTGTCCAGCCAAGGCTGCTCACAGAGGGGATTTGGGGACGCTGGTGCGAGGTAGCCCTGGGGGGGCGGCGTGGAGCAGGCAGAGGTACCGGAGATCCCTGACAATCAGTTCCAGATGCCCCTGCCTGGATTCCCGCAGATAGATGCTGCAGCTAACGTGTGCCGCACAGGGCTTAGACCTGGCTTGGCTTTAATGGAGATGGACTGCTTTTTATGTGGAAACTTGGTATAGCGTAAATTTCTAAAGTCTGCTCCCCCCCCCCCCCACAGCCCCTCTTATGCTATGCTTTAAGCTACAGCTGAAGAAGAAAAGGTCAATTAGATTTCGATCATGAGAATGAACTTTTATTCTTTTCAAGGAGATGGAAAAAAAAAAAACAAATAGAAAGGCCCCCTAGAGTGTCCCAGATTTGTTGCGTGGTTTCCGTGAAGTTTTAGAGTACAATTACCTAAAACGTTTAATAAATTAATATTTATGGCCCCCTCCCCAAACACCTGCTGTTTTAGTGGGCATCTGAGGGTTTTGTTAAGGAATCGGATCGTGTTTTTCAGCTCAATCTCTCAGTGGAGTCAGTCACTCATGCCAAGTAGCTCTCATTTGTTTAAAGCTTTTGTTTAAAAAGCTTTCTGAAGCTTTTTAATATCTAAAGCCCACTCCCCGACTGACTTTCCCTTTTACAGATTCAGTGGGTCCCAGCTGCAGTCCAGTCTTGCCCTCGTGTCCAGTCCAGGCTGGTACGGCGATCGATAAGGGACATCCTGCACTGCAGCGCTGCCTGCTTGCTTCCTGTGTTTGGTCAGCTGTTATCCTTGACATCTCTGCTGTTGTTGCAAAATAGCCTTTATGACTGTTTTTATGGTCGTTTGTTCTTTATGTGCTTTGACTTGTGACCTCCCTTTATGCATGACAATGATGTGGTGCTTCTGTTTATGCTGCATTATATATGTGATGGTTAAATATCTCTTCGGAATGATATGCAAGTGTTGCAGAATGTTCTTGAGAGTGGCTGTGTCACTGTATCCCTTTAGGAGTAAAATTTCAGGAAGGTCATATTATACGGGTTTGTCTTCCTGAACATATGTAGCCCGAGAGTGAGGTTCTGTCCTGAGCTTGCTTAATAGATAACGAATCGCCCCGCATTTCCTGAGGCCAATTGCATTTTATTGATGGGTAAAAGGTTCCAAAACATGCGTTGCTTAGGACTGCCACGCAGTGTCAGTCACTGCCTGGATTAACCCTGTGGGAACCAGTGACGGAACCAACGGCGAGTGAATTAAAGGAATTTACAACATGTGTTGATTCCACCTGCTGTGTATTTTGAAGCTTAATTTCTCCCATGACTAACAGTAATCTCTAAAAATAGTTTACATTGGGAACTGGGGGGATATAGTCAGGAAAGACCCAAAGCATCCAGAAAAGCTGGGAATGAGATGTGAAAACCCACGATATTCCTAAACGTTCAACAAGGTTTTGATTAGTCGATCAAGCTGAACATTCAGCATAATATGTGCATTCAACCATACTACTATCATATTCTAAAATGCTCTCTCAAGAAGACAGACCATCAATGGAAGTCATTTTCACCCAAGTTGTCAACACCTTCGCAGGGATGAATCTCCAATCAATCAAATGCGTTTCCTTGATGCTTCCTGTACCAGCAGACATCATGCTACAGTTTGACCATCTATGCCTGTGACTCTTCAATTGACTGTCAAGGAGCTTTCGCCATTTGATTTGCTGGAGCGGGCCTGCTTCCAATAGACGAGGACTCCCGTCAGGCAGCACTGGCAGGAAGAAGGGGTGCTGACGAGATCCAGGGCAAAGCTTTCCCAATAACTCAGGGCTCTGATGACTCCGCATGCCGAGCAGAAGCGGCGGTATAAATGCAAAACACACGTACCGCTATTCTCAAACTCTAGTGCCCTTGACTCAAAAGGAACCCATTCATGAAAGTTTTGCTTCAAATTGGACAAGAACGGTCGAGTGCATATTTTCAGTGATATCATCTAGTTAATTTTAAAAAAGGGTGAAATTCATCTTCTCCCAGTCGTGGTCCTTGTGCATACAGGAAAGTTAGACTGGATTCAGTTTGAGGTTAGGAAGGTTACGAAACCCAATGAAAGAGTTAGATCTCCTGTACTGGGAACACGGAAACTTTATGCCCTCTAGCTGATGGTGAAGCTGAATGATTCCCAATCCCAAGTAGTAAAACAGTAGCCCCTGGCCTGTTAAGGCCCTCCACCAGAAGCTCTGTACTCTAGCTGGATACCAAACCACCTGATTCTACCAGTCATGACCTCAATTGAACCTCTATGGTTTACCTTCAAGCATCAGCATTGAACAGCCCTGCCCAACACAGAGCATCTCAACTCAGATACGCACCAGTGTGTGCTGCGTTTGTTTAGTGTGTCAATATTTAAGTATGTATTTCAAATGTCTAACATCATATCGTCGGCGGTGCGTTTAGGCCACCATATGTGTCACAGTGAAAAGATGAGGTGAGTAAAGATAGGCACGTGACTGGCTATCCTGTGGGAGCAAAATGTCCAAAAGAAACAACAATTATAGGCATAAAAATACATTTTATTTAGGAGCAGTGCAAAAAGACTGTAAAATTTAAAGAAGAAAAATAATTGTACACTTGGAAAAAAAAAATGAGGGTACCAAAGTATCCCCCCTTATCCTAACAAGTACAACAGACCGCAAGCTTGGGGAGAATGATCCCCATTCCACTCCCTGTTTGCCATATGGCTTTCTGCCTTTTGGAACGTTTTACATGTGTTTGAAATAAGGATTCCCCCCCCCCTTTCCCACCAAGTCCTTTTGGTTTGGGATTAGGGCTGTTCTCCCCTTTCTGTTCTTCCCTAGGTTTTATGGTGCATCTTAAGCCCACATCTGGATGCAGGGGAAGTTTGTTCTGCCGTTAAAGATGCTGTCTGAGGTAATCGAGCTTGGATGAGTACCTTATTCTCCCGGCACAAATCGCCTGAGGTGGGTCGGTGGTCTGCACCAAAACGTCTGTCACTATCTAATTAGTTCACAGATGCACTCGAAAGTTGTTATTTCCCGTATAAAGGACTATGGGGTCAAATATCGGCTGTTTATAGCTGCACACGGATAGTTCAGGGCCAGAAAGTAAAGATTTTGTTTGAACATACCATTTGAGTCATAGAGTATTCAATTGGTTAGTTCAAACAAAATCCCTGTCCCAGTTTTTACTTTATGGGCCTGAACTATCCACCTCTTGGTTTGGTGAATTAGTCCAAAAACTGAAAAAGGCTTTATGATACTCAAAAGCTCACGTAGCGTCTCCGATCCTCGTCACTATCCGTGGTATTTGTTTCATCACTTTGTACTTAATGGGCTGACTCTATTTTCCTTGAAACCAAATAAACCACTTTAGGGGCCTTGGTGAACACCTCACACAAACAGGAAGACACACTCACTCTGTGAGTCTATCACTGATGACACACTATTTGGCACAAAGGTTAATGGAAATATAACCATTTATAGTTTATGTACTTTCTGTTGCCTTCCTGTAAAATGTTTAATATTAAGGTGGGGGGTGGGGGTGTCTGATACAAATTATTTTTAACCTGTTAGTGTTTAGTTTCACTATGGGATTTTTTACACTAAATTTTAACACTGGTGACAAAGAGTGTTTCCCTTTTATGGTGTCATTTACTGAGTGTTTCTTTACTGTCACCGGTACGTATACAGAGACTCATCTGTACTGTTACTGCTTCTCAGTGGTCACTCGATCGCTCTCCTTTGGACACACAGTTGGATTACGCACACACGATGGCGAAATAAATAATCCCAAACGGTTCAATTGCAAGTACGGCTTACGTTCATATTTTATGTGTTATCGCACATCAACAAGGAAAGCCCCTTCCTCTCACGGGGCGACTGGCACCAGTCATAAGATTAAAAAATCTGTCAACCACCATCATTTCTATATACGGATGAAAAAGTTCAGGGCCGGCGTTTTATGAAATCCTGCAGATGCGCTCAACAAAACAAACGTGCCCAAACAAAAACAATGAGGTCTTGAGGGACACGTGTCACTCGAGTTCAGCCAGAAAGTCTTTTCTGTTTGTTCTGCTTAAGCTTTACCACAGTGCGCAGCCCCGTGAGATAGAGAGGCATAACTGCACGAGTGTACTCTGCCTTCAGTATCTCCTTTTTTTTTTTTAGAGAGAGGTAAATGAGGTGAAAGCTTCTCTGCTAGCGGGAAAGATGACAGTGCGGCATTACATCATACACCCAACACTAACTGTCGGTCCACTGGGCCCCAGCATTGCTCAACCCCATCTGGTACTGGTATGGGGCGTCCCTCGGCGGCTGGGGGCTTTGGGGATGGAATGCTGAGAAGTCCCTGTGTAGATGGGGCCTCGGGGGAGACCCCGGCTTCCTGGGGTAGAGGGAAGGGTGCAGCGCTCTGTTCCTTGCGCCGTGAGCGGGGGAAGATGAGGAGGAGGAAGAGGTAGATAAGGGTGCTGGTGGCAGGCCCCTCTGTGCAGCGGGGGACCCATAGAGGGCATGGTCGGGCGGAGTGGGCGGCGGACGCTGCACGGTGTGGTGGGGCATGACGGTGGATGTAGCAGAGCCGCTACTCGAGAAGTGTGTAGTAAAGGGCTGGTAGGACACGGCCTCCACCGCCTGCACTCCATACCGGGAGTAGGGCCACATGCTGCAGTTTAGGGACGGGGGCGGTAGGCTGTCTGCACTGGCTCCTCCCCCAGCAACCCCCGCCTCGCCCTCCTCTCCTCCGTACATGCAAGCCTCCCGGGATCCCAGCACCTCCCCGCAGTAGGGGTGAGACAGCAGAGGGGGCTCGTAGGAAGGTGGAGAACAGAAGTAGTGCTCCTCCGAGACAGCTGAGGGCGCTGTGTCCAGGTATGGACGCTTGCACCCTAGCTCCAGGTGCCTGGTGTTATCTAAAATTAAAGATGGAATTTGCAAAGAACAATAGTTCAGAAGTCCATGATTTACTTAAG
Organism: Mormyrus lacerda; assembly: GCA_015163995.2. Classification (NCBI taxonomy): domain Eukaryota; kingdom Metazoa; phylum Chordata; class Actinopteri; order Osteoglossiformes; family Mormyridae; genus Mormyrus; species Mormyrus lacerda. The sequence continues at coordinate 928,057 of JAABNX020000113.1, read as the reverse complement.
GTAACTCAGTTCATTTGTATGCAACCACTTACCCTGGTCAGGGTCACCAGGATCCTGGAGAGTAACTGCATAATCTAATGGAATTACTTTGTTTGTATGTAATTGTTTTTACCTCAGTTTACTGTCTGATTGTACTTAAAAATGAAAAACCTTAAGAAAAAAAGTTGAACAAACAGCAAAACTAGTCTTGTTAAATATCCTTTGAAGAAACAAGTGTGAAGAAACACCAGGGGAGAGGGGTGATACCTCTGTGTTTGAAGCAGTGGTAGAGCAGGCCAGTGTCCCTGCTGGGCGGGAAGGGGTTGGTGAGGGTCTCTGGGGGATCGGGGTTGGCTAAGGAAACTCCGCTTTCATACTGGTAGTGAGGCAAGACCTGCGAGTGTGCTGGCAGCAGCCCCGCACTGAGCTTTCCACTCAGATGGGCGTGTGAGGTCACCAGTCTCTGCCGCACAATGTTCTTGGAGATCACGGGGTGGTAGTCTTTGCTGTTTTGGAGGGATGGAGCAGGTTAGGACCCAGGTAGGGCTTACTGTGGCAGCCCCAGGTCTCTGTGGAAGAGAGGGGCATCTCATACGCACCCCTGCTGACGAGACATGCGCAGGTCTCCCTCGTCGCTGCCCCGGAACCCTTTCGCAAAGGGGTTGTTCTCGATCTTCAGCTGCGTGATCTGTGAAGGAAGCCATGAGCGATGAGGATCACGCTCCTGGCCGTCAGCGCTTATGTAAGGGTCGGCGGAATTGTAGCTACACCCTGCAGCCATTGCGGGCCCAACCAGAGAGAGCTTCTCTGGGGACACGCACCTTGTGATTCTGGTAGGATGTCACAGATATGAAGAGCGTTTCTGGAAAGACATGGGTGCAGTAGGCGGTGTTCTTTGAGCCGAAGCCGTTGTTTTCGTCGGCCTTGACGATATGCAGCCTGGGCTGGTACTTGTGCATCGAGTTGAGGATTATCTGAGGGTATGAGATACAGGAATCAGGTTGATGACTTTGGCCGGCTCTCTTTAGTTCATAATAACTCTTATTAAATAAATGGTAAATGAATAGCAAAATAACTTCTATAAATGGTCAGGTTATCGGAAGCCTTGATTTTGACTCGTTAATCATCCACTAATTTCATCCACACATTCTTGTTGATGCCTGGAATTTTGTTAACCCGAAGAAGCTGATAGCATTGCGACTAACGTGATACATTCACGGTGTGTTTCGGAGCGTACGCTGTGTTTCCTCATTCAGTTCCTCCGCTGATATTTATCGTGACGTCGCCCCTCTGTGGGTTCCCTAGTAGCCTGCTGTGGTGTGTGGGCCCAGCTAGATTCCCACACTTCCTGGGACGGCAGGTCCGTGCTCGGTGAAGCATTAGGGTGGGGTCACTCTGAGCCCAGCTCTGTCAGGGGCGATGAGCATCAACGCCTCCACCCCCACCACTGGTCACACTCTAGACCCATGGAGACTCACAGGGTGGGTTGGGGGGGTTGGTGGTGCCGGATCTGCGGCCAGCGAGGAGGCGGGAGCAGCGGGGCACCGAGGGCAGCGCGAGGTTAAAACCAGCGTCGACTATCGATGCCAGTGTACTCAGGCGGAGAGGGGAGGCAAGGGGTCTGGGGGGGAAGGGGTGAGGTGGAGGGCGGGGAGCAGCTGGAGACACCTGAACAGTTTCTAGTTGGCTGCCTGCCGTCTGGAGATAATACCTTGTGACTTTTACGGCAGCGCTGACGTCTGAAGCCGATTTACATCTTGGCTCAGTGTATTGATCAACGGGCCATTTAGATCGATGAAGGTCCACAGCCAGGTGGTCTCCTCTTCCCTGTGCGCGAATTCTTCTGGAATGGACTCTTAACACATCAAGGCTGCTGGCCAAATATTCATAGAGCCTGCTCCACAGTTTCCTGCCGACTGGGAAATGAAGCCCATGCAGGGTAGCTGTCCAGGACAGTAGTCCACAGCCCTCACTCCTGGCTGAGGGGAAACAACCCCGCAGCAGAGGGGGAGCTGGAGGACGTGCTCCGTGTGGCAAGGCAGAAGAGACATACGGGGGCCTGCTGTCGCTACTTCAGGGTGCATATTAATCATGCAGATGGGTGAGGCTCTCTCCTATCTGGAATGTGTAGAATGTGAGAAGCCACGCCCCCCTTCCCCATGCTTATACCTCCAGGCTCCTGTCTAGTCGGTGCCCCCACGGAGGCGATCGGGTCCTGTTCGATTATTGTGGCGCGGCTACCGCCGGCGCTGTCGACCCGGGGCTCCACCAGCGGGTCGGTACTGGCGTCAGCTGGGCTCGCCGGTATCCCTCTGCCCTCATTACAGGCCTTATCACTTCCCAGACGCTCCACTAATCCTGGCAGCCCGACCCGGTGCTGATCTGAGAGGTTATGAGCCTAATGAGCTGGCCTCTGATGGGATGTCTCCAGACAGGCAATCCCAGTGTTCCCCCCGCCCCCCTTGACTCGGCAGGGTTCAGTTTGGCTCCTGCGCCACGTCCCCCTTCCCTACCGCCCTGTCTGAAGTGGATGGCTTGTCTTTTTGGTCTTTATTTAACCACTCCCCCATCAGGCAGTTACGGTGAGCTCAGCCTTCTGAAATCTATGTATTGTCTTTTAGGAAACAGCTGTTTTTAAGCAGCGCTGTGTCGGATTCTCCCGTCCTCTGCGTTAAGTGTGAAAGTGGAGAAAGCCCAGGTTGCTGTTCTGGGTTGTGGCTTTTGGGCGCTCTCCTTCCAAGCACAGCTGTGATTCCAGCGTCTGCCTGACTGACGGGAGACCTCAATGGGCGACTGGCGGTGGGCGGTGAAGGACGCGTCAGACGCTTTTCAAACACGGTCAGCCGTCTGGCCCCAGCAGTTTCTGTTAACGAGTTAAGCTGATCTCATCCCGTTAAGAGATGCAGCCGCAACAGAGCATCGTCTCACTTCTACGGTGTGACACTTGCATCCAGAAGGGCTTAGCGACATTAAACGCAGATAAGATGGAAGATCCATCCTTGGTTCTCAGTGGCTCCGGATGCTTAGTTGGAGGCTGCTCTGGTGGCTGTGGCTGCTTTATCACCTCCACCCTAAACAAGCTTAGCTTGTTAGCATGTTGCTCAGCCTACACCCCCTCTCTCGTTTACAGATCCAGCCCTACAAGACTAGGGCTACACCTCCTCACCACTATCTCCCTGAGGGTGAAATCATTTTGGTGATCCATGTTTGCATCACTGTGTGCTTATGCGCCCTGTGTGTTTGAGTCTGTGTCTGATAATGCAGGGCTGCCAGCTCTGCCGTGACTCATTTTTAGAGACTTACACTCACTCAAGAAATCATACGGCAAATCTATATTATTCCGTTAAAAGCCTAAAATTAGCTACATCAAAAATGCTGGGGCAAACCCTACAGACTATTTACAGTGTAGTAAAACTGTTACCTACATGTAAATGCGTGTGCCATCTCAAATTGAAAATGTCACATCAGCCACATGACCGAAGTTGGCATCCCTGGATAATGTGTTCAGGACAGTGTTTTTCTGTGGGGGGGGGGGGGGTGTATGCCCGAGTCTTGTGCCCATCTGCGGACTCACATGTCCAAAGGGGTCCAGGTGATTGTTGGTGAGTTTCAGCTTCTGAAAGGAGACCAGCTGCCGCATCCAGTGGGCCCCCGTGGCCGGGGAGTCGGGGTGCACATACAGTCGGCCTGGCATAGCCGGCTCCGCCTTGCCAGCCACCATCCTGCAGGCAAAAGACAAGCATTTCCTGGGTCACATGCTGCACTGACCTGATCTGGCCACCAGGGGCACCGACCGCTCGCCACAGGAGAGGGGAATGAGCATAAAAGGCTTCAGTCGTGGCGCAGAGTCCTGAACGCAGCGTCACACAGAACACATGTCCGTTTAATGACAGCCCAAGAGCACAGGCTCTGCGGTGACATTTTGGGAATTCGGGGTGGCTGCTTTGACCGTAACATCGCTGTTAATTGCGTGCTTCCGAGGTGCGTCTGAAAAGCTCCAGAACCAACGCTGGCAAGAGCTCGAATTCCAGGCCATCCCACAGACTTAAAAAATCTGGCCGTAAAATGTCAGTTCTCATTGGCAGAAGTGCATTTCATGAAGATTTCTTTGGCACAGCTGCACTTATTGTACTTGTTTTCTCGCTGGTTTCTTTCCATTACTTCTGGGTGCAGCCATTTATTTCTTCATCTCTGTGCCACCACCCCCACCGCACCAGCAGTTCATGGTGGTTGGGCTCTTCCTAACCCTAACCCAGCAGTAACTAAGCACTCACCAGTGACTAGTAATAGTCAAACCTTCCATGCAAGATCACTTAGTATTACTTAAACTTTCCTGTGCTTTTGATTTATTTATCTCCTTCTATATCTGCAAAACTCAAACATACCTCATTGCCTTGAATTCCCTCTTTTATATATGCCGATTCAACATTAATTTTACTACTGCCCCACAACAATTACAAAGTTTTCACTTCTGATTTTGACTTTTTTTTTCTTCATCTCACTCCTCATAAAAAAAAATAATAATAATAATATTGGTTTAAGATGTTTTCCCTCCGCCTTGCCATCCATATAAGGAAGTGGGGGCAGGCGTCATTCGATCTGGAAGCTTATTGGCCATTTCTGGAGGTGGTTGAGCTACACTTGGTGCACTGAGTGGACTTAGAGAAGCCGGGATGAAAGCTGAGAGGCACTCGGTGGCCACAGTGACGCAAAACGGACTGGCATCTCACCACTTGTTGTCGCAGAACTTGTAGCGGTGGTCGTCAGCAGGGACAACGTCCACAAGGAGGATGTACTTTGTCTTGGGGTTCATTCCTATCACCTTCGCTTTGTAGCTGGGGAACATCCTCCTGGAAAGAGCAAGGGATGAACATGTATAAATGTGGCTCAACTGGGCCGCCAGAGGCAATTACTGTTATTTACCATCATTATTTTATTACCTTAATTTCATTTCATAGCTGAACTGGAACAAAAAAAAAACTCTTGCTAATTTCCCCAGGTTTCCAATGGTGGAATGACTTTTTTGTTCATTTATGACTACTTGCGATTTATGTTGCAAGAAGTGTTCTGCAAGCGTGCTCTCCGTGCCAACAACGCGAGACCGCACGTCTGCATGAGCCCATTCTCTACTTTGCGATGTGCGTGATGGAACGCGCTGCTCATTAGTGCGACCTCTGCCTCGGAGCAAAAGCTACTCCTGAAAACGGCTTGACGGAAATCGGATTGGACCGGAGTGTCTTTGTGGGCACCGTGCACCCGGGGCGGACGTGGATCAGAGCCGCTTACAGGCTTTTATTCTGGGGCTTTTAGCGGCCCTTACGGTGTCCCTGTCACCACGCTGAGACAGCCGTGGCGTCGACGAAGATCTGCTAGGCTGCAGTGACTTGATTAGGCATCCCATGAAGGAGTATGAATAAGCTGTTCCTCGAACCCATTTGCGACCAGAGAGGGTGCCCCCCCC
>JAABNX020000113.1:905474-916924 GCA_015163995.2 Mormyrus lacerda | reverse complement strand
GTAGGAATTGTGGTTTGGCTGCACCTGTGCTGCTTCTCATCTTTTTCCTCACGGTTCCAATAGAGAGGAAAATATTTTTGAGGCAACAGGGATGTAATGACAGGGACAGAGAAATGGGAGATCCACCTTTTCTGCTTCTAGGCATAAACACAGCCAATGGGAAAACTTGTACCTTCTACGGTTAACCTGCTGCAGCCTCTCCCCGGGTTATCATGGGGTTACGTTCCGATAAGGTGAAAATGCATTTTAATGCAGCACACCTAACCTATCAAATATCATAGCCTATCCTAGCCTACAATTGGGCAAAATCCTTAACACAAAGTCTATTTTATAAGAAAGTGCTGAACATCTCATGTAATTTATTGAATTATGTACTGAAACTGAAAAACGCGTACCCATCGTTAAGTAGAAATATCATAACATGCACCATCGCAACCCAGGCAGCGTCTGTATTTTGCAGAACACCGGCCTTAAATACGCTGGGCTCGTAATCCGTGGCAAGGCACCTTCTGCTGTGGACGGCTCACCTGCCCGCCTTGGTGATGATCATCTCCGTTCCAGCCTCGTGGAACTTCTTCCAAAGCTCCCGTTCATGAAGGAACACCTTGATGTTCTCGATGTTCTGGAGAAGTGGTACCTCAGTTAGCAGAGAGCCGCAGGATGCTGCCTCGTTCGCAGTATTTGTGCCTCCCCACCCCCTCAAAAAAAAATCTACACGATGAAAAGCTGAAACGGCCCACGTGAGCTGTGACCGTTTCTTGCACATGGAACCAATGTGTGAAATTAACTGATCTCTAATTATCCTTATAATGAACACATGCTTGGAAAGCAAGCGCAATTAAGCTCTATAAGGTTTTCCAGATAAAAGGAGAATATCTCTAATCAACTAAAAAAAAATAACCCTAGGAATAAGTGCATTACAGTTTGTAGCTTGACGCTAAATGAATGCTTCATTCTTTGATCACAGTCTGTGTTGTTTGATTGGCCGTTATGCAGAAGTCTTCATTTATGCTTTTTCAATAGAAATAAATATTATTAAGACAAATGTTACGATATGGCACAGAATCCCGGAGAGGAATCTGTATTCCCACTGATTAGAACAGGGAAGCAGGTTGTGCTGAACCCTAAACAACTGCGTGCTCCTTCTGGCCTGGAGATACAATCTGTCTGGAGATTAGAGCCATTCTGAGGACTACTCTGCCCTCGGCCTACCTGGTCGGCTTCCCCGTGGTGCTGATCGACGCTGGCTGAGGGCAGTCCCATGTGCGGTGGGGGTGGCGGCTCGCGGACAAGCTCCGGAAGTGCAGCGGGCACGGCCGCGGTCGCACCCTCGTCAGTCACCGGCAGCACCTTCTCCTGGAGCATCTCTGTAAAAGGTCACCCTAAACGGGGATGAGATTGGGTCAGCCTCCCCCGCCGTCCCTCTGAAGTGCTCCCATATTCAGACATTAATATAATACCGTGTTAGCATTAGTCTGAGGAATACGTGCACTTCATTAAAGAATAAGTACATTTCAGGTCAGGGGTACACCATTTTTTTTTTATATGCACATATTTTGACGTATATTACTATACACATTACAGCTATTTATAAGGATAACTGTAACCTTCCGCCACCTTCAAATTTTAAATTATAACTAGTACATTGCTTTATGTTGGTAAAAATCAAAATTAACTCAATTTTGTGAGCAACTTTTATTGTCAGTTTCTGATGCAGTCGTTTCTAAATATCACATTTCTGGTCAACAGTGAATTAATGTCAGGCAGCCACTCAAGATTGCTGTAATTCTTCAGACACTCATGTTTAAACTTTATATATATATATATATATGTGTGTGTGTGTATTTTTTTTAAAAAAAGCTACATTATACTTGCAGCAAAAAAGCTTAGCTGTGTTGCAAAGCATACACACATACCTGTCACTTTTTCTACTTCTGTGTCTTTTGACATCATTAGTTCTTTTTGATTACATTTTTTTTTTTAAAAGCAGATACACTTTCACGCATTCGGGAAGGATCATAAATTGATAATGGAATCGTGGCAACAATGGCAAATATTAATCTGACTAAAAGTTGTTATCGTTCCCATCTATAAAAGAGCTTGATTTATTATACACAGAGAGGTGAAATATCGTGAATTAGCCCTTTGCTGTTTTTAGTTTCTTAATGGCCCTCAATGTAAGCAGGAGGGAGAGGGATTGCAGACGGCCATGTATTATGTACGTTCGTCTGTAATCCTGTCTTCTAATGTGGAATGTTCTGTGATTTATCATTTTATATGCTTATCACAAAAATGGCCGTCCTTATCGAAAACTCCGGGCTGATCACTCATCCCCAGCTGCCTATTTCTTCAGCGATCGCTGCCCGCTGCTGTTTTGGGCTTCCTGCCTCAGGTGATTCATCGTGCCTGATATGGCTAAACAAGCAAAAACAGGACAGCCGACGCATGTTCGGCACGCCGTGATTGTGGCAAGATCCCAGTTACTTATCGACCAATCAACTTGCAAGATGTGAAGACCCGCATTTGAGGCCGTTCGACCAATGGCTCCGTTCGAAAAATGTATCTTATGTATCTGAATGTATCTTAGTAGGCTAACACCATTAGCGTGGTCTCTCTTGCCCTGAAATTTAATAAATCCCTCAGATAATCAAATGCACTTTTGTTTTGTTGTATTCATTCAGAAAATGAATACATATTGTGCCAACGTTTCAGGTGATATCGATCATTTCCCAAAGATATAGCTGCCGAAATCAAAAACTAAAAAAATAATTTAAAGTTTCTCCTGTATAGTCTCTGCTTCTACAGAATATAGATGGACACAGAAGACACAAGCAGGAGAAGGGTGTGCGTCCGCTAATGTGTGTATATGTGAAAGAATTCAAACCGTATATTCGCGAAAAAGAGAATCGCCCTGCATAGCATTTCACCATAGGCCCAACGCACCCTGTGCAGGCTTCACAGAGGATCACTGGTGATTCAGTCCTTCTTATTTTGGCAATTTCACAGCTAAATCTGATTTTTTTTTCTTGCACACTGCCGTGGGAAACTTCTCTGGGGCACTTAAAGACCTCGGTTTTAAGAACAGGTCGAGATCCATTTATTCTGAGGGATTGTTTGGTTAAATATTTATACTTGTAACATTGTGGCACCCCAGACTTTATGTAGCCGCGTTACGAGGCACGGATCCCATTTGTAAAGGTCACCCTTACCGCCATGTCTTCATCACTCTCCATTGCACGGAGACAAACAGTAAAGAGCAAACGCAGCTTCAAAAAAATAGGAGAGTCTAGTGCACCCCTGGCCCCCAGCACCACAAAACCTACCGGCCTCACCCCTCCCAGTTTAAACGGTGAACGATTCATTTGAAGTTTATGTTAATTTTTTTCCCCTAATCTCATGCATGTAAGCGATGTGAGCGCACACTTAAGATGAAAGGACCGAGCCGAGGACCCGTGTAAACTCACGCAGACCTTAGCGAAAGCTAATAAAGATAAGGCCTGACAGCCAGGGGCTATTTTACAGTGAAAATGTACCTTTTGCTTGCAGTGTTTAGCTAAGCTTGGGAAGCTTGCACCGTGTTTATATCAGTGTCACTCCAGACACATAATCCGCTAAGCTATCCGAGGCAGACGCCGCGCGGTGATCGCACCAGTCCGGGGGCGCCGCCGTCACCACCACTGCGGCCGTCAACTAAAATGCGAAATGCTAAGAGAAATGTAGCACCCACTGTCCTGATGTGATTCCTGCAGCCAGGAAGTCACGTCTCTTTCCCGGTCTTCACATCACGCCTTTCGATATTTATTCACTTGTTTTTTTTTGTACTCCTTGGTTTGGAAAAGCTGGATCACAGACGCTGATTTGACTGACTGAGAAATCAAAGCCCACCCCGTTATTTCATCCCTCCTCAGTGTGTGACAGAAATGAATTTTTGGCAGATGCTGTGAAAGCCGCTGCCTTAAATTGCCAAACGCGGCTGCCATTTTGTGCAGACCTGGCTGTTTGGTTTGTGGTGTGACGCAGGACTGTGTGGCACCCGCCAAACCCCACATTGTCGGAGCTCATACAAATTTGATTAGAGAACAAACAGTACACCTACGTTTGTATCTGCTGTGTGGTACGGGAAGCGCGCGGGCATTTCAGGGTGCTGTCTTGCAGCGAAACTAATGGCCTACCCCAAAACACAAGCCCGTGTGCGTGTGTGTGTCTGTGCGGAGGATTGCCACGATGAAGCGGACATAAATTATGAAATAAAAGACTGGGCTGAAAAGGCTGCTCATTAACTAGATATTACCAAAAATTGGGTGTTATTTGCCAATGCTATTTCATGATGCTTGAAACTAATATGCAGTTAAAATGTAAATGCTGTTCTGTACATTAAAAGGGGACTTTACTACAAGAAAATCGTATATATCAATGCATGTATTTATATCAGCCTAATTCAACGATCAGCCAACAGCAGATTACGTGGAGGTATTCTGTAATATTTCGAGCAGCAAAACGTTAAGTATTTCATTTGTAATATTGTTTCTGAATAAACAAGAGGAACTTCTTGACGTCACAACGGGTTAGAACATAAGGACATCAATTTACAAACGAGAGGAGGCCATTCGGCCCATCAAGCTTGTTTGGGGAGAACTTAACTAATAGCCAAGTCTCTAAAATCTTATCTAGCTCTGATTTAAAGGAACCCGGGGTTTTAGCTTCCGCTACACTAGCAGGAAGACTATTCCATACTCTAACTACAGGCTGTGTAAAGAACTGTTTTCTCAAATTCAATTTAAAATGTTCTCCCGTTAATTTCCACCTATGGCCACGATCAAACTAGTTTAAACTAATCAGGGTTAGTTTTTTTTTTCTTTCTAATAAATTTGCTTCATCTTCCTAAATTATGGTAGATTAAAGACAACCAAATGAATTTTAATGACATAAAAATGCTTAACTTTTTATCACTGATTTTTTGATAATGTAAAAACACGGTTAATTGTTTCTGTGTAACTCGCAAGTAATGTTTAGGCCGTCGCGCTGAACAACGTCATTGCGTTGTTGGTGATGAGCAAGATAATCGGCCTATTAGGATGAATTTCACAGACAACAAAATTAACATTTATTTTGCTTGTCCAAAATATGCCACATATTGTTCATTAAAACAAAACATATTTTTTAAATTATGCCCTTTAAATTTCCTCTTTTAAAATCCTTAGAAAAAGAAAAAAGAAAACGCCTACGTCAACCAAAAAATTCACTGAGGCCTAATGCCTATAGAATAAAAAACTGAAAAATCATGCAACATACTCAATATTGCAAAAAACAGTTTTTAAAAATAATATATTACGACAGTTGTTTCTCGTAATGTTGCACGTTTCGTTTCATTCAATAACACGGTTCCTAAATGTAAGCAAAAATTAAATCACATTCAGTGTTCACCTTACAAGCTGTCGCGGGTTATAGTTTTATCCATTAATTTAAAAACAGCATAATATTTTTCAAAGTCACTTTGGAAATTAAATGCAACAGCAGCAAAATAAAAAATCGATTTAAGCGTAAAATTAGGACAAATTGCGGCCTAATGCAAAACAGCTGTCAGAAGAAAAGGTGTAGTTATGTATTTATTAAATTATAATATGAATCGTGATTATACTTAACCTTACTACTCTGGTGCTACTCCTGATATAACAGCATGTGATTGCTGTCATCGTAGCACATTTTTGATTGGGTTCTGACTGGAAACGCCGAATTTGACGCCAACACAGGCCTTGTTACATGCACTGGCGTCTACATCTCAATGTAAAACACACACTGGCATCGGTAATAAGTATCTGATAACATCACACCGAATTGCATGTAACACTTTTTAATTATAAACTTGTTCTTGACAAACGTTATTCACCGCTGCGATAAATATAGTTTGACAGATTTCTTTACATGCCACATGCGCTCAGAGGAGAAGATTTCCTATCTTTGCAAAGCTTGTTTACACTTTAAATTGATAATAACCTTGACTAAATAGCCTGCATGATAGTGAAAGAGGTCCTTTAAGCGCATTAACGCTAAGTTGCCTCAGTCGGTGAAAAGCCGGATTTCCGTTCTTTTAACAATAAAACTCAATACCATGTAATGTCATAAGTTTACCTCATAAAATATAGGTGCTGAAGTCCTCCATCTCTGTCCAAACGAAAATTGGTTGTTCTAAGAGAGAGCTAACGGGAGTGTACCGTTACTTTCCCGTCATACTGCTACAGCGTGGGCGTGTTGCTCAGCATCTTAATGTTGATCAGCCCTGTTTGTAGGATCTGCGATTTTATTATGAAAGAAAGTTTCCTTAGACCGAACCTATAGCGGAAAATCCTGCGATGGCGCGCCGCGACACGTCTGATCTGTACCGTGAGTCTGCCACACGATTTGAGCAAAGGGAAAGTCTGGACGTGATGTTTTCTTGGAATCAGAAAAAAAAGTTCCAGTTCGACCCTTTGATTTGTTAAAACACCACAGTGAATTATTTGGGCCCCTCCGCCGACCCATCCACCCCCACCCCCTCTCCCATCGCAGTGGTGACGTTGCCCTGGACCATGACACCTACTCTGCTTAGTGCGTAGACAGCTCCTCGAAAAGTCATATAATCTCGTCACCAGCGGATATTTATCTCTCGCAAACGCTCGTATTAATCGCCCGCATGACATACATTCAGCCCCATCTCCTCCGCCATCAGAAAGATTATACGCTATACAAATAGACTTGGTGCTTCTCGCGTGTTGCTCTGATCGATTCGCTGCCGTTGGTTTGCCCAAAAACGTTTTTTTTTTTTTTTTAATATACGGAGAAATTGCGGACTGTGACCAACAAAAATTACTATGATACCTGAGTAGCTTGGACTTACTCAGGTATTATAGTAAGCGAGCCATATCTAAGTTACTTCGTGAATGTGAATGTAACCGAGGTCCCACAGAATGATTAGTGGCTGTCGTGTCCCAGAGGATCAGCTGACATCTGCTCACCTTGGTACCTCTGTTAATGCATTTTTTCTTTGTAAAATACGAAAGATTGGGATTTCAAAGAAATATTGTCCTGGAAAGATCCATAAATCAGCCCTTCGAGTTGTAGGGCTGGTGACGTATCATGCGGCGGATGGTACTGAGCAAACGGGTCTTCCTCCTTCTCATTCGTCATCTTCCGAACCTTTTCCCCAGACAGAACCAGCGGCTCAGGTGTATGTGCATTGTTGATGACATAGGGTCACCTGACAGATGGCCGAGAGCTGACCAGCCAAAAGGTGTCAAAGGCGGTCCTAGGCGGACACGTATTCTTCCTCTAAACACCTTGGGCCAACATTTTTCCCAATTGACACAGAAAAACAAAAGCCTAACCTCCTGGCCCCTCCAACATCCTTCTAAAAAGCCATTTAACAATACACGGTACCTTGTTTATTTTTTGTGACTTTAACGGTATAGAGACATATGCTTTAATTCTGTCTGACTAAATGGTAGGAGTAACTTAATATATTGTCAGTTACATATGCACAAAAAAATACATTTTCACGTTTACCACATATTTTATTTTCACACCTTTGTTAATACAGCTCAAAATAAAAAAAATGTGTCGCTATTTGTTTATCTGTTTAATAACCGGTTCAATATCAGTTAAACCGAACAATGGAGTACTTTAACCATGTAACCATGACGACTGACTAAAAGTTTAAAAGATTATAATACAGAATATATATAGTTGAATATAAATATATACATTTGTGTTGCCTGGTGCTTATTATTTAGGTTATATAGGCCTACTTCATTAAAGTTTTGCATGAAATTTTGTCGTAATAGAATCTTATAATCCCTTATGCATCACCTTACTGCGACTGACGAATTTAAGAAATAAAAAAACAATAATGTACAACATTATATAAACAATATAAACAATTATTTACATGATGTACCATTTCACCATTAATATGCTTTGTTAAATACGTGGCGCCCGTTTATCTATAAGTGCGTACAATAAAAAAATAGTTTTCTTAAAGGTTCGCTGCATTATCTGGTAATATCTGGTGATTAAATCAAAAGTTTGCGTGATATTATTGTGCAACAATGCGCATTCTTTCGGTAGATTACAAGCGTTTTTTTGCAAGGCCTACTTGTTCTCACTCAAAAAAAGCGCAATTTACTCTTAACCTCGTTCGTTACGTACGCATTTTAATAAAGCAGGTCCGACAAACCTGGCTCCAACTTTAAATGTGTATGAAAACCCGTCAAAGTGAATCACATACGGACTAAGCACACGTGATTGAACGCAGCCGGCCTTACCTTCAGTGGACTGCAGGAGAGAGCCCCTTTTGGGTCGCTAACCCCCTTGTTCCCCAAAGAACCTATCCCTTCTTGGGGTTCCTCCAACACGACAGGCAGCACCTTACAGTGGCATATAAGATGGTGCTATAAAATGGTTGAATTTTTTATAGGGGCTGAATAGAGCTGGGTTTCTTAAAGGGAATTTAAACTTCACTCACTCCCACCGTCACGTGGTTTAGAAATTAGGACCAGGAGCAGAATAAAGTTAATGTGTGTTTTTTGAAGGGGGTGCTGCCTAACGGACACTACGTGCTTGCTTAAATCGCTTATAACATGACGCATCTATGGCTCTGAATGTGTTTATATTGGCAAATATTTTTCAGTTCAAGATACATGAGGATCTAATATTGTTTCAAATGAAAGCTTGGTAATGTGATCATTTCTATAACCAGGTTAGTTAGGTTGATCTCATACACCTTCTGTAAATTACAATAATATTTTAACAGCTAATCGCTCGTGCACCTTCTGAAGTTCTACATTAAAGATTTTCTGCTTACAGCTCTAATGCATTAAAATGCAGAATAAATAACAAAAGCATGTTATGTAATAATAAAATGCACATTCTGCGTATTTATTTTGAATTTAATAGTCTTTTCAAGTTGTATCCGTGCGTTTTCTTAATAAATTAACATTTAGTTTTTATTTTCAAAACTTATATTTAAAGCATTTATTTTATGTTTGTTCACCAAAGTCTTATTGCCGAATGAAAATATTTTTAATCAGCACTGCCGTTATTATTATTGCTTAATGCTGCAGTTTAAATCATATGGGGATGGCAGTTAGTTTATGACCAATGTATAAAAAATAAATTAACACATTTACATTTATTGTGTTATTAATCTAGTATAAGTAGAACAACAAAAATAGGAAATAACTAAGCTCAATAACCGCGCAAAACTTGCCTGATAGCCTACCTTTAACGAAATTACAACTGAGGTTTTAGTTAAAAAAGTGAAAGGTAATCGAACACTTAGCCACTATATTTAACCATTAAGATTTTGTTGCATAGTATTTACTACCTATCCTTGTAAACTTGTGCTATAGCTCCTGTTTTTAACATTTTTATTTAACCTGATGATTCCCTTAATATTTGTGTCTCCCTCTTGTAATTTCGGATAAATTTGGATATTCGAAACGCATTGAGACGTTACGTGATTTATTCTGTCAGAAAATAACAGTGATAACAGTTTGAACATCATTTTTTGAAAGACCCTCGCCGGACAGGGAAATTCAGGATACAGAATTGCGCTCAAATCACTCGACGGCTTACCGGTAACTTTGTTATTTTATAACTGTTTATATATTCATATATTGTTTTGTTTCTTCATTCGTGCAAATTCGCATTTGCATTTCATATAGAAGTGTGACACAAATAATTTATTTATTGTACCAAGTAACCTATATTCATATTTTTAAAAGAATATCAGATCAGACTTATTTTTAATCACTTTTCGTCTCTCCGTGGGCTACTTTTTTATTAGTTAGTAGTTAGATTGAGGTAAACTAATTTTGCATATATTAAGAGGTTTACTTTATCAACTGGACAATTATTGTTTTGCCTTTTCGGCCTAATAATTAATTGTTTACCCGTTATTTGTAGCATGCGCATAATTATGTGTGATAACCGGTAATCAGCTTAGAAAAAAAATACGGCGAAAGCTATAGTACTTTATCATCTTTGCAGTTAAGTCGCATTCGCAAATTTAGTTTTACATCCTTTTGCAGTAATAAAAGACCTTAAGTATAATGTTAGATATTACCACGTTACAGTTTTTTCGCCATACATAAAAAAAATCATTTCATAATCTTAAATATAGATGACATTTTCCTGAATTCGTTAGTTTTAAAGCAATGCTGGCATTCGGTCATATTTGGTTGCAAGCTAAAAAGGATGTGCCGCCCAGGCGTGAAAGGTGTTAATATCCAATTAACTAACATCGTGTAAAATAAATCGGTCACATTTTTGACGAGATTGATTTTAATCAAAACTAAAGCCGGTTCAAAGTGTCAGGGAAACAAAGGTCTAGGAATCTAACAAATATTTTGACTATATCCAGGCACAGATCTTTCAAGTTTCAAAACGTATATAAATATAAACGTATGATTATAAATACAGACCAACTCCGTACTGTTAGTATAACGAGCAGATGGCATAGGATGTAGGGGCTTTGCCCAGTCCTGGTAGCCAAGCAGAGGGTAACTGGGCCGCTACAAATGTCATGTTTCCTACAGGTGATTTACAATGGTGAGAGGGATATTCTTTCGTTACCAAAACATTTTCCTGTGTAATTGGGAGAGGATGGGGGAAAAGGCCGCTTACGTGAATCAACAGGAGATATTTGTGTCGGACCGTCGGTTACTTCTTTAGCCCGCCTGATCACCGACCTTCGAAACTCTCGTTTTATTGACACCGAGCGAATCGTCCTGCTCTGATGGTCCATCCGCCGCTTTTACTTGCGCGTCCCGCTAGTCTGTTCGTACTCGAGCGCCATCTGAACACGTGTTTTAGCCAGAGGATCACCGATCCCCATCGAAAGTTCACCCATATTTCTTACAGCGAACGTACCCTGACATGGCATCCACCGGTGTTATTTTACTACCCCGCCCCCGCTGCCAGCAGAGCATTGTGGGTACAGAGAGGCTGCCCAAGCATAGGATAGGTCCTGGGGTAGGCCTGCACAAAGTTAACATTAAGGTTATTTTTTTTATGAGATTAACTCTGCATGCAAGGAGTCCTATCGACCATTTCCGGGAACTCCACTCGCACTGAATTCTGACATCTGTCTTTTCATTATAACACCAGTGAAGGCCTGACATTAAATTAATAAATAGTCTCTTGCCTGATGGTATGATAATCACTGCCTGTAGAGGTTACTTGTCTTGGGGGCTACTTGCAGGCAGCTTGTCTTGAATGACAAGCATCCTATTGACTTTTTTCAGAATATTGCATAGACTTTTTAAACTAAATTTGTCTGGGTACACACCTTTAGCTATTACCTTATTTGGGTAAGAACTCTGTTGGCCCACAGATACCAGAAGATGTGCCTTCTCTGTGCATGGGAGTGAGTATAGTGAGCAGAATGCATGGGAGTGAGTATAGTGAGCAGAATG
>JAABNX020000113.1:881484-894789 GCA_015163995.2 Mormyrus lacerda | reverse complement strand
ATAAGGTGTAAAGGGATATTCTCTTAAAGGCTTAATTAACGCTGGTCAAATATTTACATGAACTGATATATATATATGTG
The DNA here is from genome assembly GCA_015163995.2 of Mormyrus lacerda. Taxonomy (NCBI): domain Eukaryota; kingdom Metazoa; phylum Chordata; class Actinopteri; order Osteoglossiformes; family Mormyridae; genus Mormyrus; species Mormyrus lacerda. The sequence goes on along the minus strand of JAABNX020000113.1, from coordinate 894,709 downwards.
TGTGTGTGTGTGTGTATGTATATGTGTATATGTGTATGTGTGTGTGTGTGTGTGTGTGTGTACGCATGCGCAATCGAAAATACAATTTTAACCCTTATAACTACTGTTTATTAACCAAGGGACAAAGGCGCTGCATGTAAGTTACTAACTAATTCCTCCTGAAGAATAATCATTAACTCTTATAAACGAAATTATTTTCAGTGCAAAAATTCCGGAACATTTACAAACAAATGAATTCGAAAAAAATGTCTTTATGTCTGCTTCCACACAACGGTAAATGGCGTTTGGCGCGTGCGCTAATAAATCAGCTTCTAAAAATAAAAGGCTTTGGCTCAGTAGCCAAAAAAGAAAATGCTTTGCTGTTTTTGAACTAGGTCGTTCGGTCTGTGCTCTTTACGTCAGGGAATATCCCATGATAGAATACTGCCATATACATTCAATTCAGGAAAGGAAACAAGTGTCAGATACTTAGAAAAGCGTTAATTGCTACAATAATGCAAACTGTTATTTTAAGTTGTTGTATATGGTGTGTGTATTTATTTTTTCTTTTTATTGATGATTTATATTGTTAAACTAGGGCTGCAAACATTAAAGTCAACCAGGCCATATGCAGAGAGAATAAAGCGTCCGTTTACCTGAGAGGCAAGCATGTGCTGTGAAAGATGGAAGGGGAATGGATTTGGGGTGCTCGCCGACCCCTGGCCAGACAGACTTGCGTTGTCCAAGCCGCTTGCTCCGGATACAGAGGCTAACAGATGCCCCATTCCCATGGCAGAGAACGCGCCGGGGGCCATTGCGAACTGTCCGGGGTGGATAAACAGAGGCTGTCCGGTGTTCAAAGGGTTAAAAAACTGCTGACCGTGCAACCCCGAGAGAGCCAGGCTCTGCAAATGGCCAGCGCTGAAGTGTGAGGGACTCTCCGTTTGCACCATCAGGGGTGAAAAGCCATCTTTGCTCCCTCCCAAGCTGCTACAGTCTCCATCTTTCTTGGAGGATTCTGCTTCTTTCCGGTGCCTGTTCTCCGACTTGTCTTTTTCAAGGTTTCTGATACTGAATATAGAGTCGTTTTGCTTCCTTGACTCGGGGTACTCGTCCTTCTTGTCTGGACTAGGCCTCTCTTTCACCCTTTCCTCACATCTGGGGCTGAAAGGAGATGGGGGCTCAGGGCCGGGGCTGCTCGCCCCAGCGCAACGCTCTTCTTGTTGGTCAAGTTCCTGCTCACTGTCTGTGAGGGCTTTCTCGTCTGGCGAAAATAGAAAAACTAATTATATACAAATGCATTTTTTCTGCAAGGCATCATTGGTAACTAAAGACTATAGTCATATCAATCATTGAAACGCATAATATAAACATTTCTAACTGCAAAAAAATCATCGAGGTGAATACAAAGTAGTGGATAAAAATGCTAAATCACACCCACATAAAAACCGGGAGAGTGATTATTTTAAGTGCACAGTCATGATTTACTGTTAGCGTACCTTTTTGTAATCATTTCCTTCCTACGTGTCAGCCAGCGGTATACTCGGGAGAATTAGCATATATAGACCTAACTTTTACTTATTTAATGTGGGTGACTACGTAACGTCGCCAATTAGGGAAGCTGTTATGTGGGGTAAATATTCGATGTATAGTTTAGGCGAATCTGAAATTTATGTATTTACAAGTTGAATAACACAACCGCGTATTTTTAAATGTAAATATTTTAAGCTTTGATATATATTCGACGCTAACATAACAAAACAAAAAAAAACAGATGTAGGTCTATATCATTATTTATCTGCGAATAGGTACATCAGTTTCCTTCTAAAGTCGTGATGGCTAAAACGTAGAGGGATCATATTAAGCTTAAGACGTTCGTTATGAATGGCCGAAACATTTGTGCGCGCTACAGCTGTCAAGGCAGAAGCGCTTATCTAGGCCTATTATAGCCAGCGTATGCTTCTAGTATTTACCTGTATGCCTCACATCTTATTAAAGAAGCACTTTCGCTCCCGCAGCACTCTTGTATAAATTAAAGGCCTAGCAGATTCCATTCTTTGACGGTTCTCTTTTTTTAAAAAAAAAAACTTCCAGTCGTACTCTTTAAATAATTCCGCTGCACCGCATAAATGACTTTGTAATACAATAGTTTACAAGCGGTTACGTACGCAACCTGATACGGACAATGTGGAGCCCACAGGAGTTTTTAGCAGGATAAGCTTCTATTCTTTGAACTACTTGTGTCATATTTGAATTTGCTTTATTTTGAATTTTGTGATACAAGCAGACTTTCAGTCGTATGCATGTATACATTTATGTATTTCTTAGAAGTACTAGGCTACTAGATAAATATTCATGTTTTATTTATTTTTTTCCAGAAGAAAATCATTCTAACGCACAAGTGGCATAAATGTCGTACCAGCGGGAATTGTAGGCTACTTAATGGCTCAAGTGAAATATCCACCTGTCGTTCTGAATTAAAAAAAAAAAAGCTGGATATGAAACAAAATAATGGCCGAGACCCAATAATGATTTGGAACTGTACTTTGTGTGGGTCATAGATACCTCGGCTGGCTCGGCTGAAGCGAAGGGGGCTGGACACGGGTCCAAGTGGCGAGTGCACAGCATCCCTTCCAGCCGTGGGCTCGCTAGAGGAGGCATCCGAATCCCCGGCATCTCTGTCCGCCTTGCACTGATCCTCGTACATACGTAGGGAAGGTAGGGTTAGTTGCTTCCTGTAACAAAAAAGACATTTCAGAACAATTATTTAAAGACGTGTTGAAATACGATAGATAGATAAATTGTATTTTAATAGCCCAATTTGACTTCAGAGAATACTGCTTTCTTGTTTTTTATAATGTCACGTAAACTGCATAATGGACGCTTTACCTCTTTTCCCGACGTCCATTTCCCGTGTCTCTGAACCCTTTGGCAAAAGGATTATTATCAATTTTCAGTTGTGTGATCTAGAGAAAATGAGCAGAAATTACGTTACCATTAAAATATGTTTCGATTCTCCAGCAGAATTCATTTTAATCTATTTAAAAAAAAAAGCAGCACGTCACTTGTTTTTTGTCGCAAATGCCTTGATAAACGCCTATATTTATTTTTTTTAAGAACGACATCCCCAGTAAGCAATAGCCATTCACATTGGTGAATGTTTCGTTTCATTAAGTTCTCGACTGAGAGCGCACTTTGTCAGCATGTGTCGCCTCGTGACCCGTGCCAGGGTCATGTGAACATCATTATTTGCGTTATTCTAGCGCACATAGTGTACCCCGTTAACACACTCAGTGTTTCATTACAAATTATTCCACGGCACCCTTTGCATTATTAATGGATTCTTAATGATGGGAAGTTATTTTCATCGCCCCCAGGAGGAAATTCAGAGACTAAACATTGCTGCGTTGGTTCTATCTCTATTCTCTTCAGGAAGAAATGGAGGGAGAGAGAGAAAGCAGAGAGTAGTAGAAATGAGTGGAGACTAGACTGACCTAAGACCTATCAATTTTTAATTTTGCGCTTTAAGACACTTTGTTTGAATCATATAACCAGCTTTTCGTGATCTGCTCGACGCGATACTGGATAAAGCTGCAACGTTTAAACGTTTCGTGTATAAAAGTAGTACATAATACAATTATGCCCGATATGCATTTCATTAAAGTTGTTCATCGCATTCAGCGCGCTCACATCTTCTTTCCTCCGCGTGTGCAGAATTATTAAGGTATCTATGAACTGACTACTCAGTCGCGCGCATTTGCCACGCGCTCAGGAACTGACACGCTCTGATTATGCAGTGCGTATAGCTCGCGGACATTCTGGCAGGCCCGAGTGCCTTCTAATCGATTGTGACTCTCTGCCATAAACTTTACGACACCAACAGGCCCACCAGGCCCCTCGGACACGGGCGCCAATTAGCATCAGCAGGGAGGGGTGGCGGTGAATGGGAGAGAATTAGAGGTGGAACAAAAATAAATACTACCACACTAATATAGGAATTATCTACATCTTAGCTAAATCTAGTAAAGATCACCTGCACCAAGTAAAGTGGCATTGCGTAACGAGACTGATAATGCTACCACAATTACTTGCCCAATGAACGTGCATGAAAATCGAGGTATGGTCAATACCCAAAGTATGCACATTGTGTTTGATAATAGTCGTGACAATACGCACAGATAGACCAATAGAGATTTTTCCCTTCAGCTATTGTGTTTGACATTACGTTGAGATGCGCCCCTTTGAAACTTGATACACGGACATTTTCCTTTGTCACTGAAACAACAAAAAGCTCTGTTCTTGTACTTTGACAGGAATTATATTTTACAAGTGTTTAAGTTTATTAGTTTGTAGTCACAGGATTTATACTCAAAGCAAATCACCACATCCCCCCATTATGAAATATGTCACCCATAAAAGCACTTAAACGTCCAGTCGTGGAAATACATCAAGTTTTAGGTGAGACAAAGTATTCTTTACAGCGGAATAAGTTCTGAAAAGACACTAGCAAACTAAAAAAATGTAAATAAAATAGAATGTTTCCTTGGCAGTGAAACCCAGGAACACCGTCTGGCGGGTCAGCTGACCAACAAGCGCATGATGAAACTTGCTTAAGCTTTTCACACAACTTAAAAAAATAAATAAAATAAAATAAAATAAAAAAAAAAAACACAAATGACGGCGGAGCAATATATGTTCAAAAGTGCCTGATATTGATAACATGTGATACGTACCTTGTCATTCTGGTAGGCAGTGACTGCAATAAAATCAGTCTCCGGGAACACGTAGGTTCGGAAAGTACTGTACGGTAACTTCAGAATGTCGTTCGCTCTCACAATGTGAAACCTGGGCTGGTACTTATGCATTGAATTAAGAATAGTCTGATGGGAGAAGAGAAAATAACTTACTTTACATTTGGCAAGAATCATACAGATTTACACGACAATCACTACTATTACTTCTGCTGCTCATAGTGTTCAACAGTTCAGCTATTTAAGCAGATCATAGTGGCCTATTAATATATAATTTAATGAATAGCATAGGTAGCGTAATAATGCAAAAATCTCGTGATATTTCCTTTCCGCTCCGATTAGTTACAGGTCAGCAAATTAGCTACATATAAATACTCTTAAAATGTATTAATTAATGTCGTTTCCACTAAAAACTGTAACGAAATGTATATTTATATGCGAGATAGTTTCAAATATAACTTCTTGAACCAACAGCTTGGTTATTGTTTTTTTTCCAGGAATAACCATTATCAATGTATACATCGCGCTTTCACTTGCACTGAAAATATATACAATAAATTTCAAGATATAGTGTTTCTCTTATGATAATAAACGCAGACACCGGTGAATAAACAATTCTTTGGAGGCATTTGAAAGGATGTCACTTTGGCGAGCTGATCACTGAAACCAATATACTTTAAAAGATTGTCTGCAACAAATTGCAAATGGTCGCGCCTCGCATGTAAATACGGCATTTGTTTGCAGCCAGTTCGCGCATCGGTTTAAGCGGATTTTAATGTTGTGTAGTGCTGCATGCTTGTCTTTTGATTTTAATGACACTGTCATATTACTTTCGCGCCAAGAATACAAATTATAGCCCACTGACTGACCCATTGAATACTCGAGGGCCCTGTGTCAGTGTAGAAAATCTGAGAGCTGACATCCTACTGTAGAATCTTCCGAGTACGCCTCCTATCTCTGACCTGATTTCGGCCACTTTACTTAATCTCAAACGCAGACTCTCTGCTCCCGAGAAAAGCACCTTATTGACAAGGTGTTTCGCAAAACCACACACCAGTTAATACCTTCGGGCCAGTGAAGGGAATACTGAAAAGACCTGAACTTAATCTAAAATATACAAATATACATTACCTGATGTGACAAGAGTACTGGTTTAAAATACTAATATTAAGCTTTTAAACGTTACAACAAAAAATGCAATGTTATAGCACAACATTCTCGAAAATGTTTATAATTCAAATACATGAAAATTCTTTCTGACTAATAATAATAATAATTATAATAATAATATCGATAATATGAGATTGCTATAGAATACATATGGCATAATGTATAAATATTTTGAATGTACAAAATTTCACTTTACCGCTCGCTGTTAGATTAAGTTCTTATATCCCGCACTGGAAAAATATAGCATCCCAATAAACCAAACGGACTAACATGGGTTCTGCCAGATTTGAACTGTAATCGTATTCTGTGAGTGTATCTCGCAATATCTGATTAATAATGCTGGACTTGGTCCGATCCCACTATTGATTCCACCGTTATAAACGCAATAACATAATGAACGGAGTACATGACGTCGAGACAAAGGCTCATAATGGCCTGCTACGCCGAATAGGCTACTCACAAATCCATGCTTGTCCGAGATATTGTTGGTCAGCTTGAGTTTATGAAAAGCAACAGGCTTTGCCATCCACTGCTCTCCCGTAGCCGGACTGTCCGGGTGAATATACATTCGCTTGGGCATCTCGGGGTCGGCCTTCCCCGCTACCATCCAACGAGAATTATGGAACTTGTAGCGGCAGTCGTCCGCAGCGACGATATCCATCAGCAAGATATACTTAGCTTTTTTATCAAGACCATTTATTCGGACTTTAAAAGGAGGGAACATTCTCCTACAAAGAGACAACAAGAACAGAATGAGCCGTGTATTCTGTATAGCAATACACACATAGTCACAAGGCTGAAAATTCAGCTAAAAAGGCGCTCTTGTTGTACAATAACATTTTAAATGTCGGCATATTTTGTTGAAATAAAGCAGCCGTATTAACTGCAGGGCATGGATACCGCAGACCACAATGTTTACTCGCTTTATATTTTCTGTGTAAGACTAAAAGCGCAGCACATTTTCATGTGAAAGAAATTTAAATGAAATTTGTTTTTTAGCTTCTAGGTTATGCTTTTAAAAAACCTTAATACGTTATGCTGAATTCTGGTGTCTGTACATTAACATATGATTAAAGATTTTAACTGTAGAGGAAAAACATTCGACAAATGTATATTTATTTGCCTGACTTTTTATTTGCATATAAAAGTATGCACGTACACATCCATACTTCTTCCTGCGTCTACTACTCGCAGAGTAATCTTTGAAGAATATTTATGACATTGCACCATCATTTAAATCACAATCTACTTTTTAAAGAGACAACCTGTTTACAAAAACCAGAAGCTTAACTGTCATGATAGAATGCACAGTTTGATCCATATACTGGTTCTGTAGACTAAATTCCTGGAGTTTTTTCCCAGCGTTTTTAAAATCTTTGTAGTCTTCCTGTATACCCACAGGAAAACATGTGCAAAATTATCTGGTTTTGAGCATCCAAATGCCTCGAGCAATTACAGATTATCTAAGAACTTTTCCCTCAAGAATCTACACTTCTTCACTCCAGATAATATTCCTGACAATAGACAACCGGTTATATTCGCTTCCATCAAAATTGAGAGTTAATAACGTCTGTGCCAATTTAAATAAACAATGTTGCAATCTATGTGAGAAAAAATAGAGTATTTTCCATTATGGTTAAAAAAATTCTTCTAAGAGTTGAAGGCAATTTATAGATATACATTAAAATCGAACAATAAAATGTATTTGATTATTTTTGAATTTCATTAAAAAAATTTCTATATATGTTCATATATTGAGTAGTCATTTGGATCAAAGACACAGACAAGTTATATACACAGACTAATACAACTAAATACAATCATCGTAATAAAAGTACAAGGTGGGATATATATATTTTTTAATTACAGCGAAAAAAAGAGGAATATTTAAAACATCTCCTTACCTTCCAGATTTTGTGATTACCATTTCGGTTCCAAGTTTGTGAAACTGGTCCCACAGATCCTTAGCTTCCAGTGTGACTTTTGGGTCGTCTTCGACTTCTTCCTCCGGCTCCAAGCTCTTAAGAGTACGCAGATGAGCAGCCTGGTGATGATGACTCAGTGCCGGGTGGAGCCCCGCTTCCGCGGCTCCGGCAAGAGTATGGTCCGGGATTGGCTTAGTGAGAGCCCCGGGAGGCAGCGTGAGCGCCGGGAAGAAAGAAGGTTGGGCGGCCGCTAGGAAGGCTGACATGGGGAAGTCGGCCGGCCGGTGAGCGTGGAAAGGGTGATAAGCCATGCCAGTCCCTGTGAAAACTGGATCTCTCATCGGTGCATCCAAAAATCGAGGTGAAATGATCATATGCAGTTATGTTGATCCCCGAACGAAAATACGACGTCTCCAGATTACTGAGCGATTCTACTAAAATTAGGAGAAGTAAAATAGAACGAAAGTATCGCGATGCCAAATACAGTAAGGGACGCGTAACAGAGACGTTTCTCTGAGAAAAAAGGCGTTAGAGAAATGAGTTGCTGCTTCTAATACTCCAGCGGCTGAAGCCTCCGAGAAGTCCAGTAATAAGAATATCAGTCAAAGAGACTGCATGCGCGCTTTGAAAGCAGATTCGGGGTTTCCGTTTTCCTCCCGAACACGCTTCCAGAAGAATAAAATCACTCTTGCAACGGAGATGCGCCGGCGAGAGCAATCATTCTACACGGACGCGGAGTTTAAATGGTTAGATCTTGCCTTGTTCACTGTAAAACTGTGACTATCTCACATGTCCTTCCTGCTCCGATCCCAACACTAATGAACCAGGCCCCCTTGATTGCTGATTTTACGCTTTCTGGACCAATTGCAAGCCTCTATAGGCGTGGTTTTGACAGCTCCGGCCAAGAACGAGAAGAGGGGGGTGGACTAGAAGGTGTCGGAAGCATTAGCAGTAAGAAAACATGTCAACAGAATAAAATATTAACCAATGACAGAAAAGATCGGGAAATCCCACCCCCAGCTTCAAGCCAAACACCGGGTCAGCCTTCTCTCCTCGGCCGGTGGAGAGAGCACCTCGCTCGGCTTGCGTTTAATAATTTTGTTGAGGTGCTCTGTACCCTTGCACGGGGCAATAAATGCACACCCTGAAACATGACCTTAATAAATGACTAAATGTGTTTTCATTTGGATCGTTATGAAAATGGTTTGTATTTATTTAATGTATACTAATAGTAAACTGTGATATTTAGTCAAAATGTATGAAGCAATTCTGAATATATTTCTAGCGAATGTTTTTTTTTAATTGGAGATTTCTTGTGCCCTACAACGAAATATATTTTAAATAAAATGTAGTAAAATATTTAATTCAGTTACTTTAACCACATATTTATTAAGAAAGATTATATTTTTATGCGTTTGGACACTAGCAAGCGGTTGTTTGTGAATATCGTGCGTCCCATACTGATTTGGCGAAAATAAAGTGAAATTATGGACAAATTCCTATTGTGATTATATTGGTCTGTTTTTAAAATTTACACTAAATCCGATCGATTTAGTGAAGCGGTGCGCTTCTGTGAGCGGCTTCTCTCCGAAGGACAAGCGGGCAGTAAACCGGACATTGGCACTTTTATCTGAGCCCCGGGTCATTCCAAAGACAGACCCAGATGCTGCGTCGAAGCAAGGAGAAAGGAAAACATCTGAGCAGATTTCAAGACAAAACTCGAGTGGGAAATGTGGGGTGAGTGCTCGATCCTGGTTACAGCAACTTTTCTATTTTCGTAAGAAGTACGTAAATATATAGTTCGTGAAATATTGACGGCGATAGAACTTAACAATGAAAGAAAATGCTTCTAAAAACAAAAGTAATTACCGCAAATTTTATTGTGAAATATCCGTATAACAAACAATTCATTTATACATTCCCATTGGCTGAATAGTAACATATATATGGCTAAACATAATTAAATATGTCGACAATTTTTTAATAATAAACTTCATATACTAATAAAGGGTAAACTGTGCGCATTTATTTTAAAAGCAGGATTGAGAATATAACACGGTTCAGGAGAATCACGCCATAGGGTTTTCGTTAGGTTAGGGTTATAATCGCCGTGCCATGTTGTCTTGTCCAGAATTGCTCCGGAATATTCCTGGCATGTGTCAATCCGGAATACAACCTCCCATCCCGTCCGTGGGATTCGTATATCTGTTTAAGAAGGATGTCGGGACTGCAGAGTGTACCTTTAAGAAATCCTTTCGTGGACTCTTGATTAACTCGGATTCAGTTTGTTAAAGAGCCTCTTGGCGCCAGTCGGCTGACGTCCCACAATAAGAACCGTCTCTTGTCACTTCATATTTAGCCGAAAATCCTCCAAACAGCGGGTTTCAGCCCCTTCAACGTTCACGCCGCAGCTACTGCGTGTGGCTGTATTAATACTGTTAGTTCCTTCGTTGCGATGTTCCTCCGCAGTCTAAATGTGGGAAGTTTGATAAACACCCGAAGTGTCCATTTGGCCTGACCTCCGGATAGTCTCTGATCTTCCACATAGACTTGTTATGAAGTGCCGGCGCCGAATTCAGAAACCAGAATCTTGTCACTTTGACATTAAACCGAAACAAAAACTACTAATCTGACAGAATACAAACAGCCCACAAATTTCCTATTAACCTCTGCCTGGCCGGCTCGCCCTTTGTTGTTCAGTTGTGAGCGTTACGGACCTCTCCTTGCACATAGTCCCCGCTATCCTCTGCTGTTCTGAGTCCGGTTTTATGATTGCTTCGCCCTTTACCAGAATGCATTTGTTTCGTTTAAGAGTCACGTATTTATATACTTTAGCCAGCGACATAAAACTGACTATGATTGAAGATATCAAGGAAATGGAACTACATCGTCATTAATGCTTGACAATGTAGAAAAGCTCGCTTTGTCTGAATTTATAATGCTGATGATCTCAGCGAGGGAAGGAACTCGTGACAGCGCTGTACAATCAGACAACAACTCGCCTTTTTATTTCTCTTTATGAATTAAAATTAAACACGTCGAAAATTTTGCTACTAACCCATACGTTATTTAACGTACAAGTACAAAGTCGCATCGTCCCTTACTGTGATCGCAGAGTCCCAGAGCTCAGGCGATAATTATTTATGCAGCGGGTTTAATTATTTAAGTCATGCTTTATAATGACTGAAGTATTACACGTTCGCAGTTTACATAAATCGAAACAAATTCTTATGAGATGTTTATTTATTCCGAGTCTCGGAGCAGGAGAAGAATCTACACGATCTTAAAGGAGCGTTTCCAGGGACAGGCACTTGTTGCGTATACCTGTTTGGTGAGTATAAGACGAGATATGCTAGGAACGTGTGAGGTGTTACTGTTTTGAAAGGAACTGGCGCCAGGAGTATGTCACGGTTATGGTCTGGGAAGGCTTAATTGATCAGACAATCAAAGGAGGAATGATAGCTGTTATTGTATTTTTTTAATACACGGGTTAAAACAAACAAATAAGGCATATCAGGTAATGATAACACATCGGCGGTAGCAGCGGCGCTTGCTGTGTTTAAATTTACTTTTGATGTGTCTGGGACACGTCATATAATTTGGCTCCAGGCCTTTTGACCCCCACTAGGCCCCCTGGTCCTAAGTGATGACTAGGTAATGCTTTATAAACCGGTCATTTCGATATAATTTAGTGAGCATTTTGCCTGTTTCATGTGAGGTTTACACTGTGGACGCTAAGATAAAGTTATTGAAATTAATACATCGTACGTATGAAAAAGCGATGCTAAGTCAATAGCTAAATATTTAACATTTTTTCCAAACGTATCCATACCGTTAGAGACGACTTTAACATCTAATCACATGTGGCACTGTCATTTACTTTACTAATTTCATTAATAACTTTACTTATTTATTCTCAGATTTTTTTAATTAAGTGCCAGCTAGGTAACAGTTTTATCAGTAGGAACACAAGATCGGACTCATCGATTGGTTAAATGGATAAGAAAAATATACCTAATAATGTGAAATAAACAAAACGCTATATCTTACATTTCGCATAGTCATATTATCCGCAGTCTTACTGGATTAAAAATGTTAAGTTGATTATCTATGTGCAAATCTTGGTATTTGGTACCTCAGACGTAGATATTTTGGTTTGCAGGGTTATTCTGAATTTACTTAGAATCGGGAGGTGTGTTACTCACATGCCAAAGAAATCAGTTTGATTATAAAGCGTTTAATGTTATATGGAAAGTTTATTTGGAAGTGGCAGTATAGAACATTCTAATAATATATGAACGCAATTGTAAGGTTGTATGTGCTTTAAAATATTACTGCGCGAAAAAAGTGAGGTTAAAACCTGTTAAAATCTGATAAGCGCCACCTACAAGGATTGCCCTATGGTCATACTTATATGGATTTGTGCAACATTCGCAAGTAAATGTATTCAAATTTGAGATGTTTATTGTTCAGTGCTTTTACACTGATCAATATTTCGCTACGTCATGAAGATAAATTCTTCGAACTAATCAGATGGCACATGGAATTCAATGCTTTATTTTTGAAAAGTATCATAGTGCCTAAGTTTTACTTTATTATTATTATGATTATTATTATTATTATTATTATTATTATTATTATTATTATTAATAATAATAATAATAATAATAAATCGTGTCATGCACCCCCACAAGTGTGACATACCTGAATGTATATGCGTGCTATTTGTTTACTATCTTAAGTTAAATTTTTCAATGGAAAAAGATTAACAACACATGGGGAATGTTAATGATTTTCCATCTGTAAACTCGGACAGCTAATTATATCAACAAAGGTCTTGTAATTATGCTCAATTTATTTGTTCTGTAGATCCTGGGTGTATACATTATCTAAATGGGCAAGGGCGCAATGAAGTGTTGTGGTGTTATCACGGTACTTGGTTGACTTAGAAAGGAGCTCGTGCTCGAAGCCTTTCCCATTCAGTGCTACTGGCTCGCGACACTTCAACGAAACGGAGCACAGCGCGATCATGCAGGGCAAAGCACGTATGAAGAATGACGGGGTTTTAGGACGGTGTGCTTTGTGCTTTGTCAACACACCGGTGGAGCATAGGTCATTTTCATCAGAATACATCTGCAGCTTTTTAAAACGAAGGCCTGTTGGGCTGGTCTTTAGGGTGATCCATAGGCTGCACTTAGGGATCCCACACATACATGCATAACTGCGCGAGCCCTTTATCAAATGACAGTCCATATTATCAAAACGTAACACTGAGGTTACACACAAGACAACCTCTGAGGGTTGTCTTGTGTGTTTTTATATATGTGTGGCATTATAGTATGTATATATATATATATATATATATATATATATATATATATAATATGATTTCCACATATT
>JAABNX020000113.1:710662-739259 GCA_015163995.2 Mormyrus lacerda | reverse complement strand
CCCAGGTACCTCAAAGGTACGACACCCGCCCCTTCCGGCACATGGTCAGGCCATGTCCCCTTGTCTAGCATGTCGGTTAAGGGCCCAACAGACATGTGACCATTCTGCTGAGGATGGAATTCGAACCAGCAACCACCCCGGCACTCACCATGGCCTCATCATTGTCCTGACACATAGACACGGCGTCCTGAGGCGGCACCATGTTCCACAGACCGTCGCTCCCCAGGATGATGTAGCGGTGCCGCAGGGGGTCTAGCGTCAGCACGCTGGTGTCGGGCTCCGGCGACACCACAAACTCCCCACTGTAGAAGTCGTAGCTCCACAGGTCACCTGCAAAGACAACAGGAGCGATGTCGGATGCACACTCTGCTTCAGATCGCCCGTTCGCCTCATGTCTCAATAACTCGACTTCAACAGACATGGTCAGTGTTAGAAAAATAGGGGGGGGGGAACCATTTAATAAGGAAAACTATTTCAGATTTCAAAACAAATTAGTATTCAGATACTAAAAATCAACTGTGATTGGATTGAACCTACAATCAGTGGCCAGACTATAAAAAAAACATCATAAACATAAAAACATTTATTTGCATCAGTATTTTTGCACTGCCTGTTTTGTATTTCACTCATACAATTTATTCTTTATGTGCAGCTGTGAATTTGTCATTGGGATCAATAAAGAATACATGACTGTACATTACCATACACTTTCAATTCCTATTAAGTCCAGAAGGGGGTGTGTAAGAAATGTAGTAACTTGTACTGCCCACAAGATGGACCTCTTTCAAATACCAGTTTAAACATCCAAGCAAAGCTGTTTTTAATCAAAGTTTACCTAATAACAAGGGAAAAAAATTCTCTACATTTTTGCGCCTTACCCAGAGCACGGGCCACAGCAAGGAAAGGGATCTGATCGATGACCGTGCTCCTCCGGACTGGACCATTGTGACTCAACCTGGGTCTTTTCCACACCACACGATTCACCCCAGACTTCTTAATCACGCTACAGGAAAACCAAAGTCAGCAAGAGGCAGAGCAGCGCATGGCCAACCTCATCAAGCCACTTCCCATTTTAGCCCCTGTGGCTGACAACAAAATACTGGTTCCCATCAACAACGGGTAAAACTCTGAGACACAATGGTGGGGTAAGTTAAAAACCAACATACCAACATTAATAATCCGTGGATCTCTTCAAGTGACATTTTGACTCTTGAGTCTTGCTAGTTTTCTAGTATTCTCTAGTTTAGTGCAGTGGGTGAGTGGATACATCCGCCCTTTAGTACAAACGGGTGGGTGTTGCACTCCATGACATCGGAGGTCGCCCTCTGCACCCCCACTGTACAATCCCGTTATTCACCAGAGGGACACACTTGCCCTGATTCACAGGTACACACACCGAGATGCCCATGGCCATTTCGCAAACGTGACCACGGACCTTACAACAGAGACTCGTATTCGTCACAGGAGATGGGAGCAGACGCAGAAAGGAACCCCCCCCCCCCCCCCAGAGTGGGTGCGGTCATCGTGAGCTGCTGATCACCAATGGGCCCGGCGCGATTTTCACAAACACGTTGAGTCACTGTGAAAGTAAGTGAGTAGCCAACGGCACAGAGGTCGCGCCCATTGCGGCTCTCGAAAGACTCAAATGCAGAACAGCTAGTATATGCATCACGTCAGGAGGGACATGGTAATTGCAAAAAAAAAAAAAACAGTCGTTATTTAACAAAACTACTACCTTGCAGCACTGACTAGAAAACAAATCATCAGCTTCAATTATAAAAGATGTAAAGATGTGAATGTTTGTGATATTTGAATACATATTTGAATACATATTTGAGTAACTGTAGTATAACTGTATATTCTCTACATTTTTATTAAATTTAATTTCTCATATCGCTATATGTTTCATTGTTGCCACATAGGGCTGTACATTTAAAGGGGCAGTCCACCACAAAACTGCAGTCTATCCATCTAGCTTGTCCTGCTTGGAGTTGCCTAGTTTTATAAGCTGTAGAAATGTCAGTCGTCTCTTGAATATAATGGGCCTGAACTGAATTCTTTCTGTGGTGACTAAAGCGTCAAAAAAATTCAAAAACGGAATTTCAACAGCAAAGTGTCTTACTGAATTCCACACACCGATTGCATCAGTGCGCCGGGTCGCTTGAGCTCGTATCTTCTGCGCAGTGATACGATTGAGGTGTGGAGTTTGACAGAAGAAAATAGTTCCTACATTAAAACTGCTCGCTGCAAAGCCTATGGATTATCTTGAGTAATCTGGTCATGATTTCTGGTAAGAGATGATACTGTTGGATTTTTCAAATGTATATTTTGGCGCTTCAATCACAACAGAAAGAATGTCCCATTATATTCAAGAGACGACTGACATTTCTACTGCTGATATCGCCAAAACTAGTCAACTCCCAGGTGAACCTACGTTTACAGTTTTGGGTGAACTGCCCCTTTAACATCTTTATCTGATCTATTTAACCAAAGCCATTTACAATAGAAAGGCTACAAATAATGTTTGCTCCTTGAAATTCTAACTGACGACCTTCCCATTGTCAGTGCAATCCTCTACTTGTCAAGCTACAGATCACCTATACTTACGCGACTTAGCAAAAGGTACAAGAGGAGCGCATATTCTGGGAATTCAGCCCCCCCGGTTAGAAGCCCAGGTCGTACCTGCCCCCCAGGCCCTCAATTCGCTCCCTTTCCTTGGGCAGCTCCGGCTTGTGGTCCTGCGTCACCTCCACGGCGCGGACAAATTGGTCGGAGGGGTGATCGCGCAGCCCCAGCACCACGCCAGAGTCGCCCACGTGAGCCACATACATGCGGTCGCCCCGGATGACCACCACACTGGCCGTGGTGCCCGAGGTGCTGGGCAGCCCCGTGAGGGTCTTTGGCCATTCCGCTACAGGGGCACAGAGGGAAGCCTTCAGCTGGAGTCCGAGTCTCTATGTCACACCATCACAAGCTTTTATTAACAACAACATTGAAATGCGATTGAATGTCAGCAAATACACCATTATCTATGACCAAGTGGTTTGTTGTCCACATTAAATAGATAATTTAAAATTGATTACACTGGGGGTTGAAAGATGGGTTTCACCACAAAAACTAAAAAAAACAGGAACTTTCAAGTTATGATGTAAACTGCTACATTATCTGCTACCCAGTATATGGATGGTGATGAAACAGATTAACATCTGATGCACTGTTAACATCTGTTAGAATCTGTTCCTTGAGGTCTGATTTAACATTTATGATAAAATTGAGAAAAAGAATACTGCATGTTTGGGCAATAATACTCATCCCCACAGAAATAGGGAAGGAAAAAAAAACTCAACCAAGTCACGTTAGTTGAAAGTTCTGAATACAAGAGGATGTCTGGTTCTAATACTAGGTCAGGCCACTAATGTACAAGGGGTCTTCAAGAAATTCACAGAAAATGTGTATTACCAAAGAAATACATAAATTAATTTCAGTTTCTCTGCACTAAAATATAGTCGTACTGATGCGTTTTGTCTGAAAAAGAGACGACTTGAGGCATCGCGACAGAGAAAACGGCTGTGTGAAGAAAGCCTCAATCAGAGTGACAAGAATTCCGCAAGAACAATTGAGCTTGGGTAGAAGAATGGAGAAATTTATGGGAGAACGCCAAGGAAATTGGCAGTTTACCAATGAATAACTCGTTTTGAGAATGGATGCAATGAGGGTGAAGTTGATGCTCACAGTGGCAGACCATCCACTTCAGTTTGTGAAGAAAAATATCATGATGTCTGACTCTCTGTGCTCCAACTGAGAAGGGCCAACGATCAACAGCAGGAATAACAGCAGACACCCTAAATGTATAAGCTGGTTCAGCGCAGACAATTCTCACAGAAAAAAACACAGTTGGGCAAACTTTCCACTTCATGGGTCCCAGAACTGTTGCTCTCAGATCAGCTGCAGACAAGAGCAGATTTTTCGATAAAAATTTTAAATACAGGGGATCAAGTTCCTGAAGCATTTCTTTGAAGTCTTGTCACAGGAGATGAAACATAGCTTTACCAGTATGATCCTGAAGACAAGACAAGACAAAGCAAAGCCTATGAAGAGGTCGATGTGGTCCAGTCAAAGCAAAAGTGCACTGGCCGAGAGCAACGGTGACAGCATCTGTTTTTTGGGATCCCCTGGGCATGTTTGTTGTCTTCTGGAGGGCCAAAGAGTTCTAGCATCTGCTTATTATGGGATTGTTTTGAGAAGGCTGTCTAAAGATTTAGCATATAAACACCTGGGAAAATTTCAGACACCAGATTCCTCCTCTACCATGGCAACGCTCCTGCTTATTCCTCTCATCAAACGAGAGAAGTTTTACAAGAGATTTGATGGGAAATCTTTAGGTATCTACCTTACAGTCCTGATACGGCTCCTTCAGACTACTTTTTGTTTCCCAATCTTAAAAAAAAAAAAAAAATCATTAAAGAGCAGCCAGTTTTTTTCAGTTGATATAAAAAAAAAAGACTACACTGACATGGTTAAAGTCCCAGGACCTTCAGTTCTTTAGGGATGGACTAAATGGCTGGCATCATCGCGTACAAACGTGTAAATTCCAGAATTCAGATAATTGGTAAACTTCAATTTCACATCCTCTATGTTTGGACAAAAAATTAAACTGATTGAATTTCATAGCGAACCCGGTTAATGAAAGGGTGAGCCGGCGGCAAGCAACTGCAACCTTTGACAGGACAGTTGATCGGAGCTGTAGGGTGACCTTTGGAGGCTCGTTTACTACGCAAGAACCTAGCCAAGGCAAGTCTGGGCATGAACAGGGAGGGACCGTGGAAGATGGTCTGCAGAAATCAGCTGAAACGACCGCGATCACAGATACCCTATGATTACAGTCAGCATTGAGCGTCTGGGAATCAACAGATGCTTGATAGGCGGTCGCCAAACAACCGCCTGTAAAGATACTGATGTGCGCCTTTAAAGCAGTCCGGGAACCGGTGCACATTGACGGGTTTGCGAAGGCGCGCCACGCCGGACAAAACGCGGCCGGCAAAACCGGTTAAATGCAATGCAGGTGAGCGCCTACATCCAAACCACCCACGGGAGACTGAAGCAAACCATGCTAACACTGATCACACATTTAGCTTTAGAAAGTGGGGTGACTCCTGGAGGGTTTGACTATTTAATAAATGAGTGTCCAACTAAGGTTATACATGTATTAAACGCCACTACAAGAACAAAGATGAAGGTGGCGACATCCATAGCCAACTTAGGCACCCATTTCTGTATAGCAACCCAGAACAGACCAGATCGTTGACGTCACATTCTAGAAAGTACTATATCACTAGCTGTTCAGAGCTGTGACTCAACAGCTGATTGGTGGGAATCCTCTACGCATTTGTAACGAGACCTCCCATTGGCCTGGCAAGATGTTCGTCAATTTGAAACCAACAGGAACGTCTCTGCGCTAGGTTGGGATGCATGACTACATTTAATCAATTTTAGTGAGTGTAGCTAGCTACACGTTTTTGAGAAGTAATGCAGAGCTAGACATGTGAACGCGTGTACTTTGAGCGGGCAACTACGCCATGAAGAATGTCAGTTCATAGCAAAGCAGCTATGTGATCGTCTATGGCATAATACACGGGAAAGCCTTTTTCTGCTTAACAATAACAAAATTCAACGATTGTTGACTTTGGCGCGTGAAGATTTACAAATACTGCAGTCCCTGTATCCCAGTGTAACGGGTGTTGCTTAAGGGGGGGGATGACGGGAATTTTTCCGCCCCAGAGTATCATTCATCTGGCGCCCAAGTTTAAAAAGGCAAGTTACAGCACAAAACTTAGCACTTAGGTAAAAGTCTTTTTGCATACACGGTAGGAGAGCATGGGACACGACCCCCAGTTTTGTGTATCGTCTTTCAAACAGTTAGACAAATAAACCAAAGCGCTATATGGTTGCTAAAACTACATTGCTTTGGGATAAATCTAGCATATTAAAATGTGACTAGTACAACTGAATCAATCAGTGTGTACTCACTAACTGCAAATGCCCTTTGATGAGCTGTGCATCTAACCCGAACATGTCAGGGATAAAGTGTTTTATTAGCTTTTAGTCTCTAATTAAATACTCACGCAGCTTCTTCCACATGGCATGGTGGCAAGCGATGAAACCCTTTCGGATCGCCGCGCACACTTCCTCGTCATCCTTCGACCAAAATCCCCGCTGTTTCTTTATAAAATCCCAGAGATGATCCCGTGCAAACTGAGCTGCCTCCCGACCCCCGTGGCCGTCAAACACCGCGAAAAAAGCCACCGACCGGCGGGGGCGAGCATCGCCAGCCGGCGCCCCGCTCCGTTCCGGTGCCGCTGGAACCGAACAAGTTTCAGTATCATCCTGCCTGCTTTGCGTCCATGCATCAACGGTGGGTGCAGATCCGGTCAGAGGTTCGTGAAACGTGCCGATCGAAGAGCTCGGCTCTTTTACATTTACCGGAGTGCACTCGAGAGATGCACAAGTGTTCAGCTTCGCTTCGCCGTGCTCGGCCGAATCAAGCTCATCTTCACCCGGCTCCGGCTCCACTATAACCTCGGTTACATCCTCCATATATTTCCTTCCTCCCTGGTCGGAAAAGACACTCACGCGCACCGAGAATACGTTTTCCATGATTAACGGGATTTCTGCCAATAATTAATGAGACGCAGTAGACGCACAAGATATGTTTGTACTTTATTTTGCTAAGTTTTTAGCGGCACACAAGCCAATCTCCCCCTCTTGGTCTTTTGTTTATTTTCGACGCTTTGTAGGCATGCTCAGGAACGCACTGACGTCAGAGCGCAAGCAACTGAGCTGAGCCCCGCGCTTTCCCGCCACCTAGCGATACAGACTGGTACCGATAACGGTGAATTATGAAGTAAACGTACACGTCCAAAAGTGTAGCATTTGCTAAAAAATCTTTACTAAATGCTGTACCATGCAATCGCAAATCGAGAAATGCTTTGTGTGAATGTCAGAATTTGAATATTCTTTTCTCGTTATTTGCATCTTATAAGGCATGGTTACCTGCACTGTGTAAGTACCGCGCGTGTACATTGATGGTTCTTCAAAATGCAAAATAATAATGTACACAACTGGATAAAATTAAAAAGCAATTTTGTTCAACATTTCAACCCAGACATCACTAGAATACGGATTAGTGACCTAGCCTCACAATGTCATTTCGATAAAAATAATCCTTGAAAATTTACCTGTGCAAAATATCTGTTTGAACTGTTACAGCTGATGTAGTTATCCTAATGTTAAAAGAGTTTATTTAAGATTTTGGGAAGTTATGAAGCTTGTGTAAAGTTAGGACCTACATAATCAAGGACGTTGGTATGGACTCAACATTGATAGGACCAAATCATCCTAGAACCCCAGCCCCCCTCAATACAAATGGCACTCCCACAGTATTACTTGGGACATGTTCCCTGCTACCAATACCGAAATCTGTGCCCTTCGGAACAGAGACTTAAAAACTGTTCATGTGTAATGGTTTTTTCTAAATCTGGTCCTAGCCCTAGTTACTATGTTTACCAAACAGTTTGGATTTGCAAGTTAGGACGTTTATGTTATTCAAGGTTACTTTATTGTCATCAGCAGCTTTACATATGTACAAAGTGTGATGAGACACCATTTCTCTATGGCCCTGGTGCAACATACAATGACATGTAGTAACACTGAGCATCGCAAGGGGCAAACAGGCAGTATGCTAAATAGTGCAGAGATTCAACAATAGTGAGAAGGCAATGTAAACTTTGGTATGTTTTGGTATTCAGCAGTCAGCAGCATTTACACCAACACACAACAAAGTGCAGGAACAGATTCAATACAATACAATGAAGAGACGGGACAATAAACAGACAGCACACCAGTCTCAATGAGCGATGAACACCTTAATGGCTGATATTGCACATAGTTGTTATATTACACAGCTAGGTAAATTGTATTATTAAATCCACAGTGAGAAAATGGAAAATTGAATAATGAATTTGATGCCTGATTTGGCGGTAAACAATGAACAATAAAGTGCAATTGCAGTTAAATACAGATTAAATAAGTTTAGCTGACACTATGTGGTGGCCTGTGAAAGTTTGGTCAGCCTAGCTGAAATCTGAAAGTTAGGAGAGTTAGGAATTTATTTAAAAATTTGGATACTAAGGACGTAATACGGCCCCAGGACGGAAATGATTTTGATGGGTGACTGACAGGGAATTTTAATTGTTGCTGGTACAATAATTTAAATGACAATTTAAATGATTTTATTAAACCAGTCATTTAAATTACATATATGTAAAAAATCATATAAATAACATGTTTATTTATTGAATACTGTCACGAAACCCACTCCATATAATAGAGTTGTGCAATCAGAGTTATACTAGAAAAACTATACTAGAAACTATACTAGAAATTCTACAAGAATTTTGTCTAATGCCACTGACACACATTGAAATGAGAAAGTATTATATGGGGCAGCGTCTGGGGCGTCAGAATAATTTTGAATGTGGGGGGGGGGGGGCACACTTGCATAAAACTAATAATTATGACACGTCCCCCTCAGATTTAACGGCGGCGACGCCCATGGGCAGCGTGACTAAATGAAATCCAGATGCAAAATAGCGCTTGGTCTGGCCACGTGACTCTGAGCGCTTTCACACGGTGGATTGTATCTGATGTTTTTCATCCCAGGTGCTTGATCCAGCAGAGGGGGAAGTCCCTGGGCCTCATGCACACCACATTTTAACAGATACCTTTACACAGTGGACTATGATCAAATATGCACTTCTTGGTCAACTGGGCCTAAATGTACCATTCTTAATGTATCATTGTCTATGAAAGGCAGTGACAAATGGTAATTTAGAAAGTATTTCTTTAGGCCTTTTCTATGGGGGTGAACTGTGTTAGGACCACAGAATGCCCATATAATTCTTTCCCTCACAGATGTGCATTCATCTATAGTTATACCCACAAAACTGTATAAAGGCATACAGCATTTGTCATCCATCTATTTTCCATGACTACTTATCCTCTACAGGTTTGTGTAAGTTTTGAGTACATCCAAGGAAGTACATATGCTTTGCATACCTGTCATATCTTTCTGTATTTTTAAATAAAGGTACTAATCTGATCTGTCAAACACATTTATATTTACAGCATTTAGCAGACACTCTTATCCAGAGCGACTTACATTTTTCTAAATTTAATTCTTGCTCAGGGACCCAATGATGAGACTTCAACCCATGATCTCTTTGTTCAGAAGCAAGCAGCCTAAGCACTAGACCACCGACACAGCTGCATGGACCAATATTGTGCTGCTTCTTTTACGAGGTGAAGGGAAAATAAATTTACCTCCCATAGCCTCCTTAGATCATATCACAAAGTGACAAATTACATTAGATAATCCTGCATTTTAAAATGGCTCCCAACAAAACATTGAAACAGACCATCGGTCTAAAAAACGTTCACTCGTTGTACCACACAGCTCTTAGGCTCTGTTTGCTATGCTGAATCAGGAAGACACAAAGGCAATGAGATGGAAATAACACAGGCTTTACTGATAAGATGGAACGACATTGTATCTAGGTCTTCCTGTGCCTTGCACTATGTGCTTCCAATAAACAAACAGTCATAAGGTGTTGATGGATAACTGGACTTTTTGTCTTTGTACTTGCATTTTACTAGTATTGTATTCCACTTGTATTGTATTTGGATTCCTTATTTTATATTGTACTGTATTGTATTTCTTGTATCATACTGTACTCTTTATATTTGGTAGTTTTGAGCTCTGTCGTTAATTCTGTATGGGGAGGGTTCTGCCTTGGCACAGTAATTTCTCTTAAATAAAGCTTTATCATATCTCTTTATTTCAGCCAAATCAGTGACCACTGAAACAGATATTGGTTTTACCAGTTTCTTGCTCAATTATGAATAGTCCGCTTGCAATGGCTGCATTTTGAAAAGTCAATTATATTTATATTCCAGTACGTACTGTATTAGACATACTGCACAGTAGTTCTTCTGAAAGGTTTGTAGCTTTTTAATCGATTAGTGGAGTAGGTTTAGTTTCACTTACAGTGCAGGTGGTATTGATACTCCCTTCAATAATGCATGTATGCAAAATATCACCACAGAATACATAGTGGATAAAATGATCTTGCAGTACTGGATACGCCGCAATTGTTAAAAATCCGAGGCGAGCCGTGATGTTTTCTGCGCCCAGGACTGCGTATTGTTTATAACAGGCGCTGCGACACCCAGGTGACACACGGGCTCATTGCGACTCCAGCAGAAGCGCTGATTGCCCGTGACCACACACGCGACAGGTCCGAGCGGAGGCTTTGGGCAGCGGCGCGCTGACGTCATCGCGTCGACTGGCGTTTAGGAATATTGGGGGAAAAGGGAGGGGGGTCGAGAGGAACGACGGTGCGGGCGAGCGATGTGGCTGCGAAAAAGGGTGCTTGTGTGCCACTCATAAATGACGCGCTTCCCTCTTTGTCCATGACTCCGAAGCGGTTTCGCGTTATATATGAGGAGTCGTAGCAAGGGCGCTTTCGACTTGGAAAGGTAGCGAAGGCAGTAAAAGGCGGTGGGGGGGGCTGCTGTTCGGTTAAGAGAAGGAAAACAACATGGCCGCCGTGGAGCTCGAGTGGATCCCGGAGACACTCTACAACACCGCTATATCGGCCGTGGTGGACAATTACGGCCGATCGCGAAGAGACATCCGCTCCCTCCCGGAAAACATACAGTTCGATGTGTACTATAAGGTAAGGGGGAGGGTATGCGATTAAAACGCCTGGTTTTATGTTGTGACAAAGTGCTTGTTATGGCCGTGCGCTTGCCCGGTGTCCCGGTGCAGGTTTCACTCGCATTTCCACCCTGGTTATCTGGACCGTGTCTGACTGTGACAGTCGATGAAGCGTGTTAGCCGAACCTTAGCTTAAGGACACCAGCCGACTGCTAACAGGCTAGTCGCCCAGTGTCCCGTTGCTTCCCAGCACCGGTAGCTAGCCGACTACCTGGTTACCTTTTTAGCTGGTTATCCTGGCTGACCAAAGTAACCGATCGGCCTTTGTGGCCGAGTCTTGCACCGTTTCCCGACGTCTCCATGATTGACACGGCTACGGTCGCGTTGGTATATAAAGGATGACGGGGTGACGGTGGGTGACAAAGCGAGGTCATTTAAAGCCCTGGGCCCTTCGGGAACATGGAGATGTTCTGATGGGAAATTCTAGCTCTGCTTGTTTTATGTTTTAGCGAAGGATCCCCACCAGCTCCATCTTGCTGGCTGACAGCCGTGATTTTTTTTTTATAAAAAAAATAAATAATATTCCCATGGCCTTGCTCTTCATGGATAAACAACTGGCCTTTTAACAAATGTTTTTAACTACTGTCATATTTTTCTTTTTTCCTCTCCCAGTTTGGCAGAAAAGTTGAAGCGTAGTTCCACAAGAATTTCATTCTCTGCCAGTACTGTGCTGTAGGTCATCTGGGTGGTGCTGTGTTTAATTATAGTGTAGGTTACGAGTAACATTGTCAAGATGGGCACAATGTGTCAAGGACCCCCACCCCAAACTCTCCGTGAAAGGCAACACGTGTGATTTGTTTAAATCCATTTTCTTCGGAGTGGCGAGTCATCACGGTCATCCCTACTCTGTCAGCCGATTAAAAACGGAACTGCTCTTATGGGAGATTATTTACTGGAGCCCAGACTCTACTCCGGTCATGAAGCGGCACCGAATAAGTAACCTCGGCTCGGCAGACTTGACTAGTCGTCAGGCATCAGCGCTTCTTGTTGTTGGGGTTTTAATACTAGCTTCTCATTAGTGATCAGTGGGCTGTCCAATTAAAACAGAGTGATCAAGGGCAACTTTTCGCACTGATTTCACAAGATGTACTATAAAACCCCATTTGTGGTACTGGATTAATATTCAGTGATTAATCATAAACAGTGTTTAGTTTCCAGTCTGTTCATGAACAAAGGTAATCATAATTTTGGATTTGTATAAATGCGAAAGTGGTTTTATCCCCCCCCCCCCAAATTATTCACTTGTTTGCCATTGACCCAGGCCACACTGTAATTGAAAAGATAGAAGATAAAAAAGTGCTGTGAATTGGTCAAACGTCTTAGTCAAAGAAGCCGCGAGTTTGTGTTTTTTGCTGTCGATTGTCAAACGGAGTTAGTATTCAGCGTTACTCAGATTTTTGCCCATGTAAGCAGGCAACCTGAATTTAATGTTCATATTGCAGACATTGCATTAGTCATAGGATCTCTTAGGAGGATGTCAGAGTGCCGTCTGCACACACGAGGGAGCCTCCCCTGAATGCCGTAACACACAAAGACGGTGATTTATGTTCTTTTGGGGTGCTGTGACTTTGTCACCGTGAAACACGCTCTGATTATTCAGCACATGCCCCGTGATGCTTCTGTCATTCCCTCCTGGCCGTATGTGGATGGTTTCCATTTTCTGCAGTTTGTAGCTGTCCTCCTTGTGTCTGCTCCTCCCTTTTTTTTTTGTCTTTCCTCCTGTTTGATTTCTCTGTAATTCTGTCTTTCAGCTGTACCAGCAGGGCAGGCTTTGCCAACTCGGGGGGGAATTCTGTGAACTGGAGGTGTTCGCGAAGGTCCTCCGGGCATCGGATAAAAGGTAGCGAGCACAGGCTGTCCGGTTTCGAACGGGGATGCAGGGGATGCAGGTTGGGCCACGGAACCCGCACAGTTAAACTTCCTGGCGGACGTCCTCTCTCATGTGAGGTGTTGCTGATGCCTCCCTCCTGTAGAGGCATCTCCCTTTGCAATGGTTTTAAATTTTACTGTCCAGCTTAAGTCTGTTAACTCTCCGCTTGCTGTTACCAGCATTGCGTGGTTGACTATAACTGTTTTTTATTTTTTTTTAATTTTATTTTTTATTAAGCACTTGGCCTGCTCATCGTTGTCACTGGGGTTGTAGTAGCTGTGACATTCGGTTTCCTTGCATTTGTAGGCATCTCCTGCACCACTGTTTCCAGGCCCTCATGGACCACGGCGTGAAGGTGGCCTCGGTCCTGGCTAACTCTTTTAGCCGCCGCTGCTCCTATATCTCGGAGTCCGATGCACATGTCAAGGAGAAGGCCATTCAGTTTGGCTTCGTTTTAGGTGGGCTTTGAATGTGTGTGTGTTTGGGGGGGGGGGGGTGTTTAGAGCTCAGATGAGATGGAAGCACTGATCCTGGCAAGTGCCCCCCCCCCGGCCTCTAGGTGGCTTCCTGTCAGACGCGGGCTGGTATGGTGACGCCGAGCGAGTGTTCCTATCCTGCCTGCAGCTCTGCACCCTGCACGATGAAGTCTTGCACTGGTACCGGGCCGTGGAATGCTGCGTGAGGTGAGCTCCCGTCGCCCTAAACGGAGCCCCTTCTGGGAGCTGCGATTTGTTCGATTGTGCAATAGTTCTCATTGGCTGGTGTGAGCATCTGCAGATATAATTGGAAAAGAACATCCTAGGATATCGTCCAGAGGTTAAGGAACTGGACTTTGATTCAATACCATGTTCTAAGATTCACTGGAAAAGCTATTGCTGTGTGAAATTAGAGCCCCAGCCTTAGAGTCTTCAGCCGTTTGACGCTCTGAATGTGTAAAGTTGACTGCTTCGGTTCTTGGCCCCGTAGGTTACTACATGTCCGCAACGGCAACTGCAAGTACCACCTGGGGGAGGAGACCTTCAAGCTGGCCCAGTCTTATATGGACAAGCTGGCCAAGCATGGGCACCAGGCCAATAAGGCAGCGCTTTATGGGGAACTCTGCGCTCTCCTCTTTGCAAAGAGCCACTACGACGAGGTGCCCAAGTATCTCCCTACAAGTCTCGTTTGTTTTTTTTTATGACACAATGTAGCAATACCAGACAAGACTATGGCTGGGCGGAATATTTAATTTGTACCGTATATAATTATTCTCAAAATGGGATATACGGTGATGCAGTGACATTTAGTGATACGCTTTTATACTGCGTCTAAACTAGGGTTCTATTCAAGATTTTTTATGTGGACCAATAGTATTCCTTCCTGGTTGTAAATAACATGAGAGCTTTGGTCCTGACGTTGCACGAAATCCCAGGTTTTACAGCTAAAGTCAAACCGTCCGGTTAGTGTCTCATGGAGAGGAATGGCAAGGAAATGTTACTACCTTCATTTAGCTAAACAAATGGTTCAGAGGTTAAAAATATCGTCATTTGCAATATTTGTTTTATTTTCTTGGAGACTAACAGTTGGGGGGGCGTTTCTAGCTACTGAGAAAAATCAGGGGTTAAGTTAAGTTTTTGGAAGATTGGCATTGAGGCTAATATATTCGGGGCTATAGTCCCAGGTGACTGGACCCAGTGATGCCCACAGCTAACATCTTAATGAGGCTCTTTCTAGTTACTAAACACACTCAATTGTTGGTAGATATTGTTTTTAGAGCCATTTGCTAAATATGTTTTAGATTTAGGCTTTTTGGTTCCTTAACATTCGTTTTTTGAGAGCAATGACTTAAAACCGAGGGGGAAAAAAAAGAACGTTTGTGAACTTTGTGTAGCTGCTTCATTTGATCCATGCAACACCGATATCGGCACAATTTATTTTTCTATGTTTTTGAGAATTCTGTTTGGGATAAAGAAAATGTCTGCACCGAATAGTTGTTGGTATATATTTGCAAATAGGGAAGGAGACCGTGTTTTCGCTTTTCGTTTTGATCACACTCTGTTTTAAAGTGTTTCTGACATCTCGCATGGTTTTGCCACGAAGCTGAACGTTTAGCCCACTTCCTAGAGAATATTGAGATGTATATCGTATCGCTTTTCTGCCCACGGATACCGAGATGTGCTGTTTGGTCCATATCGCCCGCCCTTACAGAAAACCTGCCCCGTTCATTGTCTTTAGGCATATCGGTGGTGTATTGATGCCATGCGGGAGATCACGGTCGGCCTTCCCGTCAAGGTGGTGGTGGACGTCCTGAGACAAGCATCTAAGGTAATGGTAGTTCACCCCATAATGGTTCCTAAAGTTTAGCGGCTGTTGGACCCGAAGTCGAAAGAACGCTATACTTTAGGTCTTTTTTGCTTGAATGAGTGAATGGCATTGGTCAGTTCCCGGGAAGTTCATGTCATCAGAAAAGAAGAGGGTTTTTGCCTGATTACTTACTGTTTCCACTGACATGTGTTTCTTTTTCCAAATAAACAAGATTGCCATTGATAAAATTAACTGGGGGGTGGTTGTTGTGACTCCTTACCATTCTGCAAGCTGTTTTCAACATTTTCACATCACAGATATTTATTTATAACCTTTTGCCGTTATCCGCAATGTAATAGTCCCTAAAACTGCATTTCTGGGAATCTTGCCCCGGTGTCTGTACTCCGTGTTGTCCGCGGGGAGCGTATTGCCGTTTCGCTGCCTGACCCTCGCTGGCATTCGCGTTTGTTTTCGCCGACGGCTCGGTGTGCGATGGTCAGCCTGCCATCCGCCTTGCCTCAAAGGCCGCACATGTCCTCCTGATAGAGAACTGAGGACGATGAGTTCTAATCAGCCCCGCGTGTGTTCCGGGTCTCTCTTGTGACCGCCATTCTCCCCTCCAATCAAGTGTCGGGTTTTAACATCTGTTCAATTTTTACTCCAGGCCTGCGTGGTGAAGCGAGAATTCAGGAAAGCGGAACAGCTGATAAAACACGCGGTGTTTCTGGCGCGGTATGACGAAATTCCTTTTGGTTTTTGTTTTCACTACTGAAACCACCCTCCTGGAAACGCTTACATTTATTCATTGCTGACCGCATTCTCCCTCTTGGGTTACAGGGAGCACTTTGGGAACAAACACCCAAAGTATTCGGACACTCTGCTAGATTATGGCTTTTACTTGTTAAACGTAGATAACATCTGTCAGTCTGTGGCGATCTATCAGGTGAGTCTGTGTAATAGCACTTGAATGACCACCACCACCACATCGATGCTGAACACGTGTAACTGAACGCGGGTCCTGAACTTGCAGACGGCTCTAGATATCCGGCAGTCTGTGTTCGGGGGGAAGAACATCCACGTAGCAACTGCACACGAAGACCTAGCGTACTCCTCTTATGTGCACCAGTACAGCTCTGGTAAATTCGACAATGCACTGTAAGTACCCTGTTTCTATTCTGGGAGCTTGATTAGATGTGGATTTTTCTAGAAGGTGACATGTCATTCTCAAATTTTGGCCAAAGTTGCCATCATTGCAGCAATTTGTTGGCTTGTTCTCTGGGTAAACATGATTAACAACAATTCGTTTAAACACTGGAACTTACAGTTACTACGTTTTCTGAATAAATGCTTGGCTTGCATATTAACTCCCCCCCCCCCCGCTTAATCTTTGGTCAGGATTGTTCTATAATGGGGTTGTTTTCTGTGCTGGTTTATAGGAACATCGTAATGGGGACTGGGTGTGTTAGAGGCAGTGCCTGTTTACGTGACGATGCAGTGGTGACACTCAGCTGGTATGTTCTGGGTCTGTTCTGGTAGATTCCACGCAGAGCGTGCCATAGACATCATCACTCACATCCTGCCCGAAGACCATCTGCTGCTCGCATCGTCCAAAAGGGTGAAAGGTAGGCAGAATCTCCGGCCTCCTCCGCCAGCCCGCCGCCGTTATTTATGGCCGCGTGATGCGCCCTGATGAGAGCTACAAAGGAGGATGCTGAAAAAGGGGGAGAGTGTTTTAATGCGCCTGGCTACATTAAGTCTTTTTTTTTTTTTTTTTTTTTTTTGTGTTTATTGCTGCTTTTGGCTTACAGCCAAAGAGCTATTCTGGAAACAGATGGTGGCTGAGGTTGCATGGAGTGGGTATGTGGGTGGGTACAATTCTGGCGGTTCTAGATTGACTCTGTGTGTGTGTGTGTGTGTGTGTGTGTGTGTGTGTGTGTGTGTGTGTGTGTCCACCAGCCCTGATCCTCGAAGAGATCGCTATCGACTGCCACAACAAGGAGACAGAGGAACGGCTGCTCCAGGAGGCCCATGACCTGCACCTCTCCTCCCTGCAGCTGGCCAAAAAGGCTTTTGGGGAGTTTAATGTCCAGACGGCCAAGCACTACGGCAACCTGGGCCGCCTCTATCAGTCCATGCGCAAGTTTAAGGTCAGGCGCCCCCCCCCCCTGGAAATCGCTGCTGCCCTTTATTGCCTGCTGTCGCCATGCCAAATAAACACTGCGGTGTGCCTGCGATGGGCTCGGTTATCATACGGTGTCATTACGGAGGTGCTGAATGCACAGAATTTATGCCAGTTACTTTAGAGTCCTCATGGTGGTCTGTGAGCCCCCCCCCACCTGGGCCAATTAAATTATACATTTCGCACGTCGCCAGCTGTCTTGCACCAGACCGAAGGCTAATTTAATTGGCCAGTGGGGAGGCCGGGGCAGAGCCGATTCGCGTGACGTAAACTCCTGCTGCTCGCTAGGCCCGGCCGAGGGTGACTCATTCGCCGAAATGCCCCTGGTGTTTTTGCCCCCTCTGATGCCATCGTCCATTGGCATTCAGGAAGCGGAGGAGATGCACATCAAGGCCATCCAGATCAAGGAGCAGCTGCTGGGCCAGGAGGACTACGAGGTGGCACTGTCCGTGGGTCACCTGGCATCCCTCTACAACTACGACATGAACCAGTACGAGGACGCCGAGAAGCTGTACCTGCGCTCGATCGCCATCGGTGAGTAAGGGTGGGCCGCCTTGACCTCGCGATGTGTCGTGCGAGGGATCACGCGCGGCTCCTTCTGACTGTTACTGCCTCCCTTTGACCGCGCAGGCAAGAAGCTGTTCGGCGAGGGATACAGCGGCCTGGAATATGACTACAGGGGTCTGATAAAGCTATACAACTCAGTGGGCAACTATGAGAAGGTTTTTGAGTACCACAACGTCCTGTCCAACTGGAACCGGCTGCGGGACCGGCAGTTTGCGGTGGCTGACGCCCTGGAGGACGTGAACACCAGCCCACAGGCCACACAGGAGGTAGTGAAGGCTTTCCTGCTGTCCCAGAGTCACGGGGCCGGCCGGCCCTGCCTTGGATAACCCCTGCGTGTCTGCGTGCGGATTCACATGGTATACGCAAGCACGTGGTCACACACACACAAACACACACACACACGCACAGACACACACGCACTCAACACCTGGTACACAGATCTGTGTACGTGGATATAAGGATGGACCCGAACCAGGGATTAAACTGCCCACAGCGCCACCTAGGGTTGGAACTGCCGAAGGACAGCAGGTTTGGAGGGGTGTCCTGGGCTGTGTAATAAAGACCTGGACCTGGCACCTCACCCGCACCAGCAGCTGCTTCTGCCCAACCCCCAGCCACCTGGGCACGCAAACTGGGGACGGAAGAGACACACAAAGGAGCCAAGCATCTCGCCATCGTCTGGACCGTTGCGGTCCTCCTCTGCCCGGACACACCGCTGCGTGCAGCTTCACAGGATCCAGAAACGTGTCTAAGCTCCACAAAGTCCTTCAGAAATGTATGATCACCTCTGTGGGATTTTTTTATTTTTTTTTTTCTCCACAACAGTAGTTTTCATTTGCCACAGGAATTCACTGTGCCCCCACCCTATGCCATCTCTCGCTTACAATGGGATGAGTTATTTACAGTGGATGGGTTGCAGCCCCTCTCCCAGGCCCGGTCGAGCTCTCTGGTCACAGGAAGTAGGCGGCTGGGTGGAGTTTGTGAGTGCCCCCCCCCCCACTGGCTGATGTCTCTGTTCCCGCGGACAGAATGTGCACACGCTCACAAAGCCATGTGAGTTTCTCGTTGTACACAAAATGCATGCTTTTAGAGAACTGTAATGCATTTTCTTAGACCACCCATGATCCTGCAGTAAACCTCTTTGAAGGACTTCCCTTGTCCTTAGAAAGCAGTAGAAAATTATTGGATCGGACCAATTTCTTACCTCTTCAGTGGTCAGAAGTTCATCATTTGAACTGAACATGGAGGAAAAACCTTACAGCAGATGTCTTTCTGATAGAGAACGGTCACACCCCAAACATCTTCAGATACAAGTGTGATATGGCGCATTGCTGACAGTATTAGGAATGTTCTGCGAGGGAGTGTCCTTGGAGTGGTGTGGTTGTGACAGTTGACCCAAGCTCACCCCCATTCTCCATTTGGCTTCGTTGTCTAAAAGTTTGATTGGGTCAAGAGCTCTGTCCATTGCATTAGTGTGTGTCCCTGTGTCCGTCCTGGGGGCAGAGCCAGCTTGTCCCCTCCTGTCTTTTTCTTCCTAGTGCCTGTTTACCCGTCTGGCCTGGTTTGGAAGCATGTATTTGAGCAGGTCACCCTCACTGTAGTACTTGCAGGGCCCGTCCAGTGTCGCTGACTGGGGTTCTGGGGTTACCTGGATCCACTTACAGATACACATTTGACTTCTCTGGTATGGAGCTCCTGAGAGGGCGGGCTCTGGAATGGTGACGTGCTGAATTCGTTTCCAAATTTGGAACATTCCATATGTTTAGCTGGCATAATAAATTCCCTGTTTTTGCCACCGGGTTTCTCCCTCCTCCCTTCTACTGGAGCAGCCTATTATGTTTTCACAGCCTTAGCAGCTCAGGCTTGTCCAGGCTTCAGCGCACTGAGGTTAGCTGTTAATCCTGCCGGTCGTTGCGGACTTGAGATTTTGTCGTCGGTCGACTTTTTTGCAAGTGTAATTATAGGCCCGTGTTTGGCTGCTGTCCAGGCCCGAGGCCTTAAAGAGACACACGGACTTGGTGCTCTGGTTCTGTCCGGTATTCGCTGATCATCTGAGCCGCCCAACTGCAGGCAGGCAGGTCCCGAAAGAGAGCCCAGTCCCGCCCAGGTAGCCCAAGGCTGTCGCACATGACTGTTTCTGGCTGCTCCACCTGCGCAAGGTGACTTGCTGAAGACCAGTAACATTTGTGTTAGGAACATTGTATGAGATGGGTAGGATGTAGCCCCGTGTCCTCGGTCTGCTTGTCATGTTGTTTTTCTCCATACAGAATGAGGGATTGGCAGGGTCAGTGGGTAAAACCCTCGCGATACAAGCATGAAGGTACATTTCTGTTTATCCGACTGTCAGGTGCACCTTGAGTCGGATATTTATACACGAGCACACACCGCTTTCATCTCTTCCCCTCCTGAAATCTTATGTTGTCAAGTCCCTGACGATTATTGCACGCTACACTGCAGTTGTCTTGCTGATTTTCTTTTTGTCGTCATGTTCAGTCGCCGTCTTGGCAACGTTCTTTCACCCTCATTCGCTCTTTGAAGGTTCACAGAGGCAGTATTTCTTGGAAAGAGGGTGCAGTATAAAACCTCTGCAATTACGTATTGCATTGCAGCATTTTTACATGAGCTATTTATTACAGTGCGAGTAACGTTACTTCGGTCGGGTCCCAGTGAATGTTAAATTAAGGGTGTGTATTCTGAAGTGGTATTCTTTAAATGTTGTACTTAATTGAAATGTGGATGGAGTATATTTGTGTGTGCGTGCTTCTGTTACTGCTGCGTCATTCAAATTGGATAGATAAAAGCAATGGGGTGACACCGGGGTGGGAGGGCAAGATAGTAGGACATTATAGTCACTCCTCTGTCAGGTGTGTTAAACACCGCGAAGTTTGGTGGCGGTCAGGCTGTGTGAAATGGCCCCAGATGAGTCTTATTGATTGACATACTCTCAGCCTGATACAGGGGTTCCTTGAGGGTCTTGTCTTTTTTTTTGTTCCTATTTTATTGGCAGTTTGGTGTATTTTAGTTGAAAAAAGTACAGCTGACGTTGTGCAGTGTAGGTGTTGTACAAGAACAGGTGGCCAGTTTCAGGGTCAAAGTTGTCACCCCTAGATGTGACCTTTGTGAGCGTACGTGTCGTATACAAGGAAATCATATCGATGAGTTTCGAAGACTAAATACAAAAGTGAAACCCAGCAGTGAAAAGCTAACTGGCCTGGTTCTCTCCATAACATGGAAGAACAAGTGAAAACGCAGAGGGAGTTCCTAAATGTGCCTCTTGAAATTGGGGGGGTTGGGGAATTAAGATCCGTGTCCTCTCGACCTTCATCATGGACAGTTGTTCGGTGTTCAGACCATCTAACTCCGCAGCGTTCAGGGATGCTGTGGCTTGAGCGTATGGGCCACTGAGCATGCAGCCGGCCTGTTATACCTGGGGGGTGGGGCTCAAACAGGCTTGGGGTGCATTAAAGGCACTGCACCTTTAGCTCCCAGGAACCCCCCCCCCCCAGCTCTTTGGAAGGGCAGATCCCAGTAATGCAGGCTTTGTTGTTGTTTACTGATACTCATGGTTCTTTTTATTTTATTTCTTTTTTTTTTTTTTTTTTGAGTCTTCTGCCTCGCTCTCTTTTTTGTTTGTGGCTGCACTGTCAAGCTCACAGAGAAGGGTGGGGGGGTTAAGTATCCTGACAAGTCATTTTAAAAGTTATCCTGCTTATATATTACGTGAATGGGAGGGAAAAAAAGTGCTTGAAAATACTAATTTGATTCCATGATGCTACTACTATTTTTGTATTTTTCATCGACCGTCTAGCATTGAGATTTTAGGCTGTTCGTGCTTCAGCTGAAAAGATGAAGGAACCAGTACAGATCATTAGGAACCGTCAAACACATCAGCGTCCGCTCCGAGAACCTGATCTGTAGTGCCACAGCAAGCTTGTGTATAGATAGACCTTGCTACCTTTTAAACTGAATATTTGGTTCTTTTGTGTGCAAATAAAGTACAAATTGCAACAAAATTGACTGTACAATAGTCAGCAATGCCCAACATTATGTAACCATCAAATCATATTAAACATTTGTATCCAACATTGTGAATTTCTGTAACTACTGCTTAAAGGGAAAAAAAACTGCTAAATATAGTGTTGATGCAGTTTTGTACTTTGTTTCTTTTTTGCCTGCTGTCATTTCAGATGAAAGTGGAAGATAAGAGAACTTTCTCTAGGTTCATGCTTAAGCTCTGCAAATCGTGTCCAGTATTCACCCCTCAAATGAACAGGAAATGTATTTTCATCTATTTCCCTTCAGAACATCCTTAGACAGAAGATATAGACGTGATAGTCCCCAGTATAACTTAGTAAGCCAATGTCACATCCCAGGGTTGTTCTTATTAAAAATACTTCTTCCATTCAGCAGTTTCTTTTCCAGTTGGGGCAAAAAACTGACATTGTGATCTGCCAATTTCCCAGAAATGGATAGTCCTCTTTGGTATAAAATTCTCTTCTTTTGCAGATTTACTTCCTTGTACTGTACACATTTCTTGCATTTTTCTATAATGAGCCGCATGTCTAGTGGAAAAAATCCATCTATTACTGCATATTCCAGCTGCTTACACTGGTCAGCATTGTGGGGGTGCCTGGAGTCTAGCCCAGACAGCACTAGGCAGGCATACACCTTACATGTTATGCCAGTCCATCCCAAGGCATACATATATATGTGGTAGGGGCAATTGAGTGACATTAACTGCAGTACTTTAGATTGCAGTGGGGAATCTGTGCTACTTGGGGAGAGAACACACACCACTGTACCCATGAGCCACCTCCAATGAAAAGTCATGAATATTCCATCCTTCCATCCATTTTCTGAAACCACTGAATTCCAACTGGGGTCATGGGGGGGACGGAAGCATATCCTGGGAACAATGGGCGCAAGCGGGAACCAACCCTGGGCAGTCGGCAACACACTGCAGGGTACGCACACATACAGTACAGGGCCAATTTAGACATGCCAGTCAACCTACCCTGCACGCTTTCGGACCGTGGGAGGAGACCCACGTGAATTCGGGAAGAGCGTGCAAACTCCACACAGAAAGGACCCAGAACTGAACCCAGGACCTTCTTGCGGCAAGGCAGCAATGCCACAGTGCTACCCTTCATGAATAATGTATTCATGAATTACATTAAAAGACACAGTAACACGGGGCAATGGTTTTAGGTATATTTCATTCCTATTTTGGAGTTACCTTCAAAGGCACAAATTATTATAAAATGTCTATGAACAAAGCAAAGCAGCTTACATGTGAAGACGCCACTTCTTCATGTTCTCAACAGTATCAAACCTTCCTTTATAGCCTGCTTAAAAGTAACACATCGTATAAATAACATGCTGGCAGGCAGATTGCTTCTCTACGCATTCCGGTCCTGGAAGCGAATCTCTGACACGCCAAGTGCAATTATGTCCTGCTGGATCCTTTAATAGTGTGATGTAGGTTCAGTTATAATAATCTTGCTCCTCTCACTCCACCTTTTTTAGCAGCGTCTGATTTCTGGTGAGGAACCTGACGTGGGTCCAGATGCACCATATCTGAAAGAGATGATTGGGAGGTTACTGGATTCGATGATGGAGCAGGTGGAAGCTTCCAGATGCTCAGGTACACAGAACTGGCACTCCTACGGTGTCTTTCAGCAAAAATGCTTATCTTTGACTTATAGAACTTGAAAATTAGATTATTTGCCGAACTACCGATTTCCATAGCCAACACTTGGGCTCCACTCCATGTAGTCACCTACCTCCACTGAAAGGCACAACAGCCGGCCTATGGAGAGTAAGAGGGTTCCCAGAGCTTGTAGCCAGGCTGGCAGGTAGAGGATCTGGGTAAGGACGCCCATCTGGAGACCATACAGCCACAGAGGCAGAATGTGTAGACCACTGATCGCCAGTACTCCGAGTGGACTTTTAAAATCTACACAGAAAAAACGGGTGTTTGGGCGGGAGGAAAATGATCACAGCAAAGCCACTGAAGTATGGCTGCATTTCAGAAACACTGCAATGATATCAGTGTACCACGCTGTGAAATAATGCTTAATTTTGAGTGGCCAAGTGACTGCACAGGCACTGTGAGTCAGGGAAAGAGTTCACTCACTGTTGACCATGACAGCCCGGACCCAACGAGGACTGTCAGAAAAGGAGCATTTCCACTCAGCACCACGGTCTCTGTGATTACACACGAACACACTCCACTCCAATGAGGCCACCAGCCAACCCCACTGGGGGGGGGGGGGGAAGAAAGAAAGAATTAGTTCGATTATTTCTCTTCGAGTCGGAACTCTGAAAACGTCACGAAAAACGTCACTTTGCCTTCGGAAACACGCCTCTTTTATGACGTTGATGTCGGACAATTTCTTGTCCGAGTTTCCCCTGTGACGCAATTTCAATATGGCTGCTTATACACTCAACAGTATTTCTATTTTATAAATCTTTAAAAATGTTTATTTTGTTTAATGTTCCGGGTTCGAGTCTCCGTCTGGGTTACATGTGTGTGGAGTTTGCATGTTCTCCGTGTCGTTGTGGGGTTTAATTCCTCCGGGTACTCCGGTTTCCCCCCCACAGTCCAAAGACATGCTGAGGCTAATTGGAGTTAATAAAAAAAATGCCCGTAGGTGTGCATGTGTGAGTGAATGGTAACAGTGTGTGAGTGTACCCTGTGATGGGCTGGCCCCCTGTCCAGGGTAGTTCCCTCTCTCGTGCCCATTGCTTCCGGGATAGGCTCCGGACCCCCCGCGACCCAATAGGATAAAACGGGTTGGAAAATGAATGAATGTATTAATAGTTATAAATGTAATTGCACGTGTTCGATTTAGAGAATGCCATATCATGACAGTATCCTAGCATGCAATATCAGATTTTTACCAAACTTGTTATTGTCTTTGGTTTGTTTGCCTCTCGAAAAAAGAACATCGCTATGAATGTACTAAAATATTTTATAAAGCTATTAATGTGGTTTGACTAGTTTGTGTTTCTTGTTTGTCTCTCGCAAAAAATAATCTCACTCCAAATCTGCTAAAATATGAAGTAACAACACACAGCAGCGTGTTCATGGAGGCAGCAATGTTTGTTCCAAGATGTTGTAGTTCGAACGGGAGATTGTGGGACGTGACGTGACTCGACTCGGATTTTCCGAGTTCCGAGAGAAAAACGAACGCACCATAAAACTCATCGTTTCTTCTTTATAGAGAAAAGTAAATCTTTCACTTAGAAGACAAAACATTGTCATAATAAACGTACACGTCTTCGTATGTGTCATGTACAAGTATCACATTTTTAAATAATTCGATACAATGTTACCAAATTATAATTTGTGAGAAAACAGGATGCCAGCTAATTCCATATATGTACTACAATCACAAGCATCGAGTAATACGGCATGCATGCCTGAAACAGCATGCTCCATAACATCCCCCGTCCAGTGTTGTCAATGACTACATCCAGCCAGGCTCCCAGTTCGGAGGTCTGCTTGAGGCGGCGCGCCACGAAGCCATCCACCCCTGCAACACGCGGAACCAGAGCATCAGCAAGCCGCAAATCGTGTCTCGGTCTGTTCCACATCCAAAGAAAGGAGAACCACTACATAGAAATCGGGTGTTTATATATATGTATAAGCAAAAGTGCGGCTAGGCTGAGCTTCCGATGAATGGCCAGTTGCAGTTACAAGTGTAACTAGCAAAACCTCAGATTAAACAAATAGCGCTTATTTTTAGCGATGAACATTTTATGTCTTTTTGAGTCAGCTATGCAATACATTCACGACGTATTTCATTACCGTCCAATATGACAGAAATGCCATAGCATGGGACAAAAATCTCAGGGTTGTTGAAACCAGCCCATGCTGCAAGGACTAAAAGAACCCGGATATAACCTGTAAATAATAAGACTTTAATGGGACGTTGATTATCATGATAATACACAAACACACATAAATGTACATCTAAAGATTATGCAGGCTTTTTTACCTTACCAATTAAATTAGGCACATATAATAAAACTTCCAATCCCATTTCAATCACCTTCCAGGGATTTCAACCGATTGAAAGCCCATTAAACATTATAAAACGTGTGACGTTTTTGAAAACCACTGCAACAGTTGTCAGGAGCCAGTTACCGGGAAACACTGGCGCTCTTCTGATTCTGCCGTAAAAGAGTTGCAGCAACGCTTGTTGCGTCACTTCCCAAAACAAAAGACAACTTCCGCTTATTCCACATGAGTGCAGCGTTGATGCTACTAAATAATAATAATAATAATAATAATAATAATAATAATAATAATAATAATAATAATAATAATAATTGAACCCTTTATTGTCCCCGTGGGGAAATTCTTTTTTATGCCTCCCTCAACTTGCTCTTTGTAGAGCAAGCTGTCCGCAAAGGGCAGCCACAGAACTTAAATTTCCTTGTTGCACTTTTTTGATTCACTAATATGTTTGCGAATCTAATGCAATAACGGGAGTTTATAATAAAATATATAAATTATAATTATTCAAAAGAATTTGACAAATGCCCCGGACGAATGGATGGGTGGATAACGTGATGCAGTGTTTAAACTCATATAAAGTAAAATAGGATGTTAACTTTTCATTACATTTAAAACACGTAACAGAACATACTTTCCCTCTACAAACCTAGACACTAAGCTATTCTAGTGTTTCAGTCCATTTAGTTACATACTCCAGATAAAGTGCTGGTACAACAATAAATAGGTTCCTGATAAGATGCATGACCTTTCCGGGAAATATTGCCTGACGCGCGGAGCAAAGGTGTATTTGTGCACCCAACCTTCGAGGTATTATGCAATGGTGTCACTGAGTTACTGTAGTCGTCCTTCTAACTTTCCTTGCAATGTGTCGTACACTGTGTTTTAGCTTCGCAATGCTTTGATGGTGGTACTTCATTTAATGACCTCTAGGGGACGGTAACAACTCCTGCTTTTTCTAGCAGCCTATTGTGGTTTATTACTCACATGAGACAGTTAAGTAAACTCGAGTTTGATAAAACTTCACTTACTTACAGATAAATAAAAATACGTGCTAAAACGGTGCAAAATTATTTATTTTCATATAAAATGGCATTCAGTTATGCACGAAGCTTGATTCAAGAAGTCATTGATAATTAGGGATTAACTATCCTTTGGTTAGATGACAAACAAAATACGCAATCGCACTACAGACGAACTGGTATTTTTAATTTAACATTTAAGTGAAAGTAGTATTATATCGTTATGCAAGAGGTTTGCATAACTTCCTGTGCTAATAAAAGAAGGCTATGGAGAAAAAAAAGTCACCCGACTGAACTTCAAAGCGCCGCCGCATCTTTCACAGGCATGCGCGCGCCCTCTATGTATTGTTTCTCTTTCCTACCTCGTCAGGTGACCTGCCGGGACTCTGGTCATGTGACTAAGCATGGAGGCGTCGGCGACGAGAAGCGTCACTCCGCGAAAACACTGAGGCCACGGGGGGGGGCTGGGAACGGGCGCACAATAAACGGAAAAAGGCAACAGGCAGCGCTCTTACATCCAACATTTTTATTGCTGTGAAATGAGGTCAACATGGGTGCCAAGGAGTCAAGGATAGGCTTTCTCTCGTACGACGAGGCCGTCAAGAGAGGTGAGAGTCAAGTCGGCCGCCTTAGTTTGCGCTTAAAGCCATCGCAGCCGCTAGCTGGGCTAAAGCAGCCGCCGGCTAACAAACTCCTAAGTGTCGGCGCACCGCATACTTGGGGACGCCGAAGGTGGGGCTGGCTTGCCGGTCAGCAAGCTGTCAGTGTCACAGCCTTCCCACGATTATGTCTACAAGCGTGTTTGTAATATTTGCTGTGGCCTTGTCGGGCTCTGTTTAACGCTAAATGCGACGCATCCTCCTGGCTTGCAATGCAAGTGCAAAGCTGTCATTAGGGTTTTATGGGGTGTATTCATTCGTGAGCTATACAGATAACTTACCCATGTAATTTTTTAATTTGAGATCTGTTTTCATGTATCAGACTCGAGGGTCACTTTCCTCCGATCCCTATATGTTAACTAGTTTATCCTTATGGACCGACGCCCAGGAGATTTATGCAGCATGTTTAAGTATGGAGCTGTAGGGGAACTGGGACACTCAGAGGTTAGATATCCATAGATTCCGATACGCGACCACGATCGGTTAGTTTTTCATGAAAATGCGAGCTGAGGATGATATTTGATTTCTCCCACCAGCGGTGACTGTGCGCCTAGAGTCTGGTTTCACCGGGAATTAGGATTGCTTTCTTAGTTACGATTTATAAGATGACAAATTAAATGTCAAAAATGGGTTGGTGAGCGGTTTGTGACAGTGTTGATCGCCGTCTCATTAAATGTGTAACTATTAAAAGCCCCAAACGTGTCACGTATTTCAAACAGGATGTTCCGCTTCGTGTAAAGAAACTATTTGAGCATCATTCATAAGGTTTAATTATTGCATATCGCGAGCTTCCTAAATGGCGAAGATGGTTACCCTTTTTTTTCTTCTTTTTTTTTAAAGCTGTCGCTTAATGATCTGTCACTGCACCAGGGTCATGCAGAGGCTGTGACGACGGTCAACTGTCCGTTTCCGATATGTTTTTTTTTTCTTTTTAGTTTAACATCTAGATACAAAATATAATATTGTTTTTATTTTCTCCCAACTGGGAGGATTCGGCCAAACCCTTCATCACCCGCTAATGTCACATTTCGAACCAGGTCTTGACAGTATAATATGAAATTCGAAATTTATGTCCCATGCGCGCACACACACACACACACACACTCACTCAGGTAAAGGTAGGAGTGAAATTAAAAGTTTTGAATCTGTATAGTATTGTT
>JAABNX020000113.1:690759-705443 GCA_015163995.2 Mormyrus lacerda | reverse complement strand
TTTTTTACTGTGTACCACTGAGGATTATAACAGGTGAATTTCTGATGTCTTTAACTGATATGCCCTCTACTGGCACTACAATTAATTACCTACTTCCCTGCATCCTGTGAGTAACCGTGGCCCCTCTGTCACCCGCAGTCACAGACGTAGAGCTGAAGCGGCTGAAGGATGCCTTCAAGAGAACTAGCGGCCT
This sequence comes from Mormyrus lacerda, assembly GCA_015163995.2. Classification (NCBI taxonomy): domain Eukaryota; kingdom Metazoa; phylum Chordata; class Actinopteri; order Osteoglossiformes; family Mormyridae; genus Mormyrus; species Mormyrus lacerda. Next base: position 705,250 of record JAABNX020000113.1, on the reverse strand, counting down.
CTCCTGCTATATGAACCAGCAGTGTTTCTACAAGGAGGTGCTTGGAGATGGGGTCCCGCCCAAAGTCGCAGAGGTGAGTCGGATTTCACGACAAGGGCCGTGCCCACACGATCTTCGAAATTCCTCGTTGTCCGCAGTGCCCTTCCCATTCCCTTCTGGCTCGAGCGGAGCACCAAGAATGTGCCCGTTCATGTAGAAGCATGTGACCTCCTCAGCCAATGGGGAAACCAGGTGCCAGCAGTGAAGTGTGTAACAAACAGGAACTCAAAACCTATAAACAAACTGCCTCTCAGATTCTGTTTTCCTGTTTTCTTATTTTAATTTTATTTTTTTGGGGGCGAGGGGGAGGGTAGTAGCCTCACTAAGAAACGCCGTTCAGTGTGATGAAATCCACAAATCTCCCGCCTCATACGCCTGCCTTCCCAAGCGCCGTGGTGATCTTGCAGGAATGCTGGGAAATTCCACAGGGCCTGAGTCATGCACGCTGGTGCCGAGCACATGGGCCGTGTGGGGAGGTCTCTTTTCTAGGGTCCCTCAGAGTTGTTTGGGTGGTGCTGTAGAGCCCAGGGCCTCATTTAGTCTTACATTTACAGTTACAGTAATATATGCATGTCAGTGTAACAGTTAGTTAGTATTCCTATGAAGATCCCGCAGCCAGAACCACAGATGTAAGAGTCTACTGCCGTTGCGAACGGCAAACTGGAAACGTTCCAACCGTGGTCGAGATAACATCGCTTATGACTTCTGACACATAAGCGTTTGCCTTAAACAGAAGGAATGTATTCGTTTTTTTTTTTTTTTTTTGGTCTTCGTTCTGTAATCATGACCTTCAGGAGAAGGATGTATGCGTGTGTTTGGTCGCGTGGGATTTCTCGTTTGGAAGTGCTGCAGCTTGGGAAATGGAGCCTGGACAATGATGGGGATTGTGAGGAGAGCTGGCCACCACTCCCTCTAGTAAAATCAGAAATAAAACAGAAAATGTATGAAAAAGAGCTGATTAAAAATGGAAACAAAAAGAGCCAAAGAAGCAGTGACAAAGAGGCTTTGTAATGGCAGGGATTGTTTCAGAGAGCAGGTGACTGAGAATGAAGGACGTGTTTCAGTTGATGTTATGAGGGATGGAGCAGACATGCATCTGTGTGCTCGTGTTTCGGGCTTTATGTGCTTAATGTTCCATCGCGATTCGTGGTGACGCTTTTATACGCTCATGCTCGGTGTATAAAAAGGGCAGCAGGGTCCGTTGCCTGTTCTGTTAGATGACGAGGCCCCAGCGATGTTGCCAGTAGGTCCGTCGATGGAGCTCACAGCTGGCTGATCGCCCATAGATGGGCTGATTAATGGCTGCTGGTGTGGATGTGTGCTGAGTGAGACGTCCGCTCTGGGTGATCTTGGTTGGGGGGGGGTGTCCAACCTGACATCTGCGTCCGGCTGATTCAATCTCAGGCATGAGCGGGTGGCGGCAGAGCTCTGGTTCACGTTTCGGAGCAACGCCCTGGTCTGGTTGCAGTCCCCAAACCCCATATTATGCCTAAAAATACATTTATAAAATAGAATTTGGCAGCGGTGGGGGTGGGGGCAACAGTGGCCCCGTGTGGCTGGGCGGTTCCCTTGATGTTTTCTGTACCTGGCATGGCGTGGGGCCACTGAACCGCAGAGGGCAAAGGTGAACGTCATCAGGAGGGATCCTGATCACCCGGAGCTGAAATGGAATGAGCATCTCAGCCTCTCGGCATGAGGATTTGTCCCGCGCGGTGCATGGGAAGCCGCGGCTTTATGGGACGGGTCACAGTGGTTCATCGGTGCGCTTCTGCTTTCATTTCATTTTTTTATCACCATGGCACCCAGGGGACACTGATTGCAAAGGTTGATACGTTTAAAGTTTATAGACTTATACAGGATTCAAGCAGCATGCGCGAACTCTGCTTAATTCGTCAGAAAGAGCGGACACGCCCCATAGCTTTCTACATTTGGACCTCATTTAGCAGAGTTTTCTTTTGAAAGCTAACGGCAGACTTCATTAGCAGCGCGAGTTAGAGTCCCTCAGTGACGCGAAGGTTTCGTACACATGGCATCTGCAGTTTTATTCTGATGTAAACATTCCGCACATTGTTACATGGATATCGAGGGAGGAATAAGTCAGAACGAAAGGCTGGAGCTCTGCTCCGTTCGCTGCAGCTGGGCTAGCGTCCATTTTACGGCTGTCCTGTTGGTGCCGGTTAACAGATAACGTTCTTGCCGTACAGAGGTAGCTTTGAAGTCGACTGAAGCCATTAAAACAAAACAATGTTTTTCTACACGCGTTGCTCTCCGGACAGAACCTCACGTCTGACCCAACACCGGTTTGCCTTTCTCACAGTTTGTGTTTCTGGTTGGATCAGTATTTCTTAAGTCCTTCGGATTTGTGCTGTAGTTATAAGGAGTATAAAATATAATTGATCTTTTAATTGGCATGATGTTACTTGCTGCTAGCCTGACGTGCATTCTGGTGCTGATGTGCATTACGCTGCCTTGGGTGGAATTATGATAAACTTAATATATTTTATTATTATTATATTTTGCCTTGTTAAAATTATAATCCTTGCCAGAAGGATTACTAACAATAAGAAGAGGGGCAGAGTCTCTAATCGAGAGCTGAACATCCGATCGCCCTGCACTGAAGATGTGTGTCCACACACTTAGGAACATAAACTTAAAACAAACGTATGAGTGGGGAGGGAAGGTGTGCTGCCTCGGAACGCCTGTTTGTTTTCTGACCAGACGGCCGCTAAAATAGGCCGTAATAAAATGGTAAATGCTGTGTCTGCTGGAATTTAAACGCCCTTTGTGCTGCATGCATGGGACACTTGGCCTCGTGGAGAAGGCACGCAGAAGGGCAGCAGGGTGGAGAGTTACATTTTCGACTGCTGGTTTCCAGCGACGTTCTGTGAGTACGAGCCGAGGTTCTGCCAAGTTTTGAGGTTCCCGTGGCGACGGCACAGCGGGGACCAAGAGCCCACTGTGGTCACCGGCACTGCCTGTACTCCACCTATATGGGTTGTGGACAGAGCAAGACGCTCTCGTGTGGGTGCCAGAGGGTACCAGGCTTGACACGCAGCCGTGTCATGTGTACGTAAATGCAAGGAGTCACGCGAGTCTTGTGTGTGAAGTGTAAAGTGCCTTGACTCCACGCACATGTGAAACATGCTGGCATACAGACTCTGACACGCACAGACTGTAACACACACTTGATCACATGGCTAGAGTGTCTCTCACACACACGCACAGGTCTGTCATTCAGCATGTGGACCCTGGCAGGGATGAAGAGACTGGCATGCCCTGTCAGAGACTGTCACGCTCGCTGCCCCCCGGGCTGTTAATCTTGAGCCTGACGGTGCAGTCTGACACTCCTGCCGTCCATGGACCTGCACAGCTGGTTCCTCCCAGCTGGCTCAGCCAGATTGATCCACTTGCCTAATGCAGATGCAAAACTCCAGAATCTGAATCAAACCCACGACCCTGGAAGTGTGAGGCTACAATACCAACTGCAGACTTTCACTGCTGAATGCCACTGTTCTTGGCGATTTACACTGGGAAGTGACTCGGGTCATTTGGTTATTTTTATCTTTACCCAGGGCAGTATAGCATTTCCCGCAGTTAAACCACGCTTCTCACATGTTGAACTGCATCTCCCTTTATTTCCCTGGAACCTGCAGCTTCCTGCCTCCATTCAAATCAGTCTTGGTTTATTTTTATATTGTGCCCTCCCCAGGATGGGAGGTCCTGGGGTCCATAATAAATAGAGTGAAAAACCTATTAAAGTTGTGTGATTTCTGAAGCTGTGGAGCGACTGGAGGGATAGGGGAGCTCCGTGAGACATGGATCCTATCCAGCCCATTCCATACATTCCTGCCTCGCCTTTACCGTCAGGCACGTAACTCGACCACCCTCTTCTAGGACCCAAGGAGACAGGTGGCGGTAGGAGGCCCCAAGGTCCACCGGAGAGCCTCTACCATAGGCAGTAAATTGTCCGTGTTCTTCTAGGCGTATGTTTCCGTCTGACAGGCTTTTGACACACGGATTGATAGTCACAGATAATGCTTTTTGCAGATGACCTTCAGGCAGGTTGCGCTGGTGTTGGCACGTACAGGAGATCAGCCACACGCGCGCCGGCATGCATGCCACAGTGTCCGAGCAGGATTTCAGCACCGGGGGCATGATTCGGTCACGCTGTATAGATAAATTCAAGGCCTAGATGGGCGAGTGGAGGAACTCGCCTCGTCACACCTTTATGGGAAACCTCGGTCACCTCATACCCTTTCCGGCATGCCAGGTACGGTCTCCTCATTCCCGTCCTCTCCTTCCCACCCCACGAGACACCGCTGGACGATCGAGCCTCTTGCTTTGAAACCGCCATCCTGGTGCCGTGCCAAATTTAAGAAGGCAGGGGTGCGGAGTGGCCCTGTTAGCAGAGTCGGCGGGGAAAACAAAGCCCTTATCAGGCATGAACAGGCGTGGAAGGCGGGAAAGGGAGGCTGCCAATGGCTGGCAATTAGGGGATTCATCCAAGCGCCACCCGGCTCCCTTGTCCGGAACACGAGGCGGTTATACGCTCCCGCGCCGAGATAAGCAGCCCCCCCTTCTTTATCAGTAACGTGAGCAAACGCTCGCCTTTTTTTCCCCCTCTAAATAATGCCCCTTTCTTTCAAGCCCGGCACCTCGGCCCCCCATGCCACACTCTTTGCCTATCGTGGCGTGCCCCTCCCCCTCCCCTTCCCCCACCCCCACCAAATTCATACTCACTCCCTCTTGCTTCCTCTAGGTGATCTACAGCTCGTTTGGGGGTACCTCCAAAGGGTTACACTTCAACAACCTCATCGTGGGGCTGGTCCTGTTGACGAGGGGACGCGATGAGGAGAAATCCAAATGTGAGTCCCCCCCCCCCCCACACCGCCACTGTCGTTTAGTGGAATCTGGAATCGCCTGTGTTCCTTTCATGTTCCTGGCTTTGTTTATATTTATTAATCTATATCCGACCCTTTATGACCCCATGCAGTGCATCGAAAGGACAATTATAGCCACTCCGATTCATAAATTTGGAGCTGCCCCCCCCCCTCCCCATTGATTTAACTGCCCTATACTCTGGGTTGCAGATATATTTAGTCTGTTCGCCAGCGACTCGGGCAGCTATGCCACACGCGAGGACATGGAGGCCATGCTGCGAGCCGTGGATGGGGAAGTCCCGCCCTCTCTCAGGAAGTGCTTCACAGAGGTCAGCGGCTCGTCGTCATCATTGGTCAACCTCCCTGTCTGTTCTCTTCATTTAATTGGTTTGCAGTTCTGTCACTCTCTGTACCACAGGGCAGACCCTGCAGCATAGTATCATAAATATCATAATGTTCAATATTCAAAAGTATCATAGTATTAAAGGACAACACTGAATGGAATTTTATTTCATTTTCCATAGAAGGGTTTTTGCCAGTCCGGTCCTCGGGGGCCCACAGTCGGTCCACATTTTTGCTCCCTCCCAGTTCCCGGTAGATTGTCTGTGGGTTCCCAAGGACTGGATTGGGAATGGAAGACATGAGAGACTGTACCTCTCCTCTGTTGCCATATGTATTTCTTTGTGGTGGGTTTTTATTGTTTTCATTTGTAAGACATGTATATAACTTGACTTTCTAAAGATTTTTTTTTAACCATGACCATCACCCTCACTTCTCCAAGTGGCCAGATTTGTTGAGGGATTCGCCCAAACTGGATTAGCGAGAGCTTTGCAGGTTTAAATCGGATCTTTGTTCGGCAGGGTGAGCTCACGCCCTTTCACCATTCAGTGGGACGGCCACTTTCTAATTGCGAGCTACTGACAGGATTCCCAAAGCACCCAGAATTATTATTATTATTATTTTATAACAAAGGGAATGCAGCAGTGCCCCTCTGCTGCGGGCTGATGCTTCCTGCTCTCCCCGGAGCTGCACTCACAAGCTTCCTTATCGATTCCCGTCTGGTTTGACGCGCAGTCACTGTGTCATTCGTTCAATACGCCGCCTCTCGCCTTTTTGCACCTTTGGCCACGTAGCCAACGCGTTTGCTGGTGCTTGACACTGTCCCGCTCGATAGGGGAGACAGATCCCGGTCTCTCCTGTAAGCAGGTCTGCCCAGAACCGGACGAGCTTGCTTTGCACTCGATTCGCTGGGCCACCCTCCAGGCTGAGCCGTGTTGGGTGCAATTTGGGGTCCCATGAAAGTGCTAGTTTCCCTTGTTCCTATGTGTGTGCGCAGGGGGAGAGGGTCAATTATGAGAAGTTTAAGAACTGGCTGCTGCAAAACAAAGACGCCTTCACCTTCTCCCGCTGGCTGCTGTCCGGCGGCGTCTGCGTCACCCTGACGGACGACAGCGACACGCCCACCTTCTATCAGACCCTGGCCGGCGTCACACACTGTAAGTCACCTCCCCCTCTCTGGCCAGCTCTGCGCCATGGTCGATAGCCCACAATGCACTGGGTCCTCAGTGAATAGGTTGTCAGCATCTGGTTGCTTGGTTGATCTGTATAAAGGCAAACTACAGTGACTTAACATTGACACTGGTGGCTCACATGGTTTCCAACCCTGCAGCGTCTGGTTACTAGGTCATTTTGTTTATGGTTTTCTCTGGGTTTGCGTTGTTTTTAATGCCACGTGAAGGAAATCGGATACGGTACCGTGATCTCCTGGCAGTGCTATAGGATGCTGCTGGTCTCTGATACAGGTGACCATCCGTCTGATTTTGCCCCGTCTTCCCGACACCATCATGGGTGACATGGTGGTTTACCCCCTTATGTACGCTTCCGTCTCCCTCTCCTTGCGTCGAGTTGTTTTTGTCCCGTTTTGGCAAAGGGTTTCCCAACATACATGTCACCTGTGCCCAGATCAGTTCAGGATGCTGTCCTGGTCCATCGTTTTTGTTTTGTTCATTCATCTTTGAGGGCTGACCGCCGGAGGTCTCCTCCCTTCCTTCGTGGTGCCGTCGGATTCTCCTTTAACAAACTGGCTGCTCTGCCTCGTGGCTGCTGTCACCTCAATTTCCGCAGTTAATGGCTGCCTTCTGCGTTCACCTTTGTCGTGCCGTCTCTGTGTTTTGCCGTTCTAGCCGTACATCGGAGGTTAATTGTAATGTATAATACGTCAGTGTAGAACCTACTTGAAGGAACTTGGAAGCATTATGCAGATGCTTCAGTGAGTGCTGGACCGAGTCAGATCTCTCAGTGCAGGACAAGGGGGGAGCTTGAAAGATCTCAGCTGATTTCCTGTCCCAGACCAATCAGAGGGTAAAAAAGCTCGAGTAGGCAGGTAATCTTCTTAGTGAGGCAGACGCTGTGCCTGCGTGCACCTGCTTTGCGTGTGAAGTGCGTACACCTCGCTTGTACGGACACCGCGGAGGAGCCCGACAAGATGAGGGGCGGCTGGGGCGGGTCGCTGTGGCGGAGTCAGGGAACCACCCCGATACATGCATGGAGCCGGCTACTTCCCTCACCACACGTTTGCTGTGTGCTGTAATATGGTATGGTTCTCCTGTTGCCAGTTGGGAAGGATCGCACCTCTAGGTATGTACCTGTTGGCTGTGGACTGAGGGACAGAGGTTTAGAAGGAGGGCTTCAAAGATGAGATTCCATTTCCAAGACCTACCCTTTGCTCCCGGATGTAGAGTGTGGGGTGACACACGGGCGCCGGCAGTCCCCATGACGTGCTCTGCTGTCATACAGCACGTAACACCGCACCGTCAGCACACACTCGCCACTGCGTCCCCGGGGAATCGTAAAGGAGGCCGCCATGCCTTTTCAAAGTCAAAACTAATGAAATGTCAGGTGATCGGGCGTCTCTTGTTAATATGCGCCGTAGAGATGTGTCTTTCTGAATCACTCCTCAGTGTGCCCGGAGACGGGAAGAAGATGATTCTTTAGCGATATATGTGTCAGCCAGCGTGAACGAAGATCCAGGCGGTGTCACCGCCGGAGTATCGCTCTCGAGGTGTGAGATGTGAATGCGTCGTGGAGATAATTAGGGGGAGCACGTTGGGTGTCTCTGATAAGATCGACGCGCTCGCCTCGCGGTCGTGTCGTTTCGGCTTGTCTGCACACGCCTAAAAAGTCAAGCTTTCCGTTTATGGAGGGGGGTGTAAAATAGATGCCCCCTCCCCCGGCACCACTGGGAGTGGTAATCCGGGCCGATGCGCGGTGAAGGATGAGAGATGTTGCAGGGCAAATCCATACTGGTGGTAATGAGTTTTATAGATTAGCAGTCGGTGCATGAGGATCAGGTCATGAATGATACCAAATGAGATGAGCCCATATTTATGTCCCCCTATCCATATTATTGCTGAACTAATCATTGTTTTCCTCTTCCGTTCAATAAGGATATGTATCATTTCGGTTCGTCCGGCTGCCCTGCGTATAGTCGCACGTTTTTAAGTGGCCAGTGACCCTTAATCATAAAATGATGTCACCCATGGTAGTTGGACTCCCTGGGACTCTTAAAGGAGCCGCACACACCCTCGTGACCTGTGCGGCGTACGGCTGCCCCTGTCGTGCCGCGCTCATCTAAATAATTAATCCCATGTCTGTCGTCCTGCCGCGGCCCTTAAAATGTCACCGTAAATCATGGATGGCCGGCCAGACTCCCGCTCATCCGCTCCTCTCCGATCTTTGCCGGCGGAGTCAAGGTTCCCCGATTACTTTCCCGAAAACCGGCAATGTGGGTCTGCCAGGTCGCCACGGCTACGGAAACACCCATCGTGGGGCGGGGGTGCGAGAGGGTGTGCAGGGTGGCAGTGGCGACCCAGGCCACGCCAGGGCTGGCCATTAGCCAGAAATGTGCCCGGGGGCCTGTTGTCGAGGGCTGAAATAAGGCTACTATCGCTGGGTTTGCCAACACGCCCCGTGAAACTCCAGCCCCATGGCCCCGGAGGTATGGCAGGGCACCGAGGCTCAATCCCATCAGCCTAAGCCACGGATTACCATGGTGAAAGAGGAGGCCGCCCCAGGCTGTTTTGCTCTCCTGCGTGATGCTCCCGTTTTAGACTCCCGACTTCCCCTCTAAGGGCCGCCTTGGGCGTCACAAAGCGTCTGTCTGCTGTTTGTAATATAACACCAGTATCTTAAAAGGCACCCGTCTTGTAATGGGTGGCAGCCATTACAGCCAAGTACCGTGCTGTTGTATTAGCCACTTGAAAAACATCACCCCTCCCCCGCACTGCTTACGCTTTTTAAATTTTTTTTATTCCAAATTATCCATAGGCTTTACATCGATTTGCAGCCTAATTACTGCGAAGTGTGCGATTCATCTTGTAAAATAAGTAATTAAGTGCATTGTCTGACATCGCCACAGCAACAGAAATGGGGAGTATTGTCCGGCTGAGTCAGTATAACACCTTTCTTTCGCAGTGGAGGAATCCGACATCATCGACTTGGAGAAGCGTTATTGGCTGCTCAAGGCCCAGTCCAGGACGGGCCGCTTCGACCTGGAAACCTTTGTGCCGCTGGTTTCCCCTCCCATCCATGCCTCGCTTAGTGAAGGTACTGGAACATTTAAATGCGGGGTGGGGGCTGACCGGCTGTTTCTTTCCGTTCACGGCCGGGCCAGCGCCTCACGTGTTACGAGCATGTGCAGTGAAAAGGACGCACTCCATGCTTATCTCCTGTAAATTGCAGTAGTTGCTTATTGATAAGACAAGCCATTTTGGTCACTTTTTAAAAAAAAAAAAAATCACTCCAATAAGAGGAATAGCACTTTTTCAATCTGTCCTCGCAGGATTGTTTCATGCCTTCGACGAAAATCGTGACAATCACATCGACTTCAAGGAGATCTCCTGTGGCCTTTCCGCATGCTGCAGAGGCCCGGTGGCTGAGCGGCAGAAATGTGAGCATCAACCTGCTAATGAGCTTCTTTTTTGGCCTTAACCTGGAGAACAAATTTAGTTAGAACAGTGTTTCTCAACCCAGTCATCAGAGACCCAGAGACGGTTCACATTTTTGCTCCCAGGATACCTGCACCGGGTATTCGGTCTTCTTGATAGTTTGGATGGTTCTTGTTTGTTTGGATGGTTCTTGCTTGTTTGGCTCAGGTATTTGGTGTTTGTGTTTGTTTGGTTTGTCCATGTTTATCTTGATCAGGTATTCATAGTTCAGGTGCCTGAGGACCGGGTTGAAAAACTTGTAAAGTCTTTTAAGATTTAAACAACCTTTTTTGAGTTAACTGAACTTTCAGGCCGTGGGCATGTAATCTCTTCTCGTTTTTGTCGTCGCAGTTTGTTTCAAGGTGTTTGATGTGGACCGGGACGGCGTCCTCTGCCGAAGTGAGATCCAAGACATGGTTGTGGCGTTGCTGCAGGTTTGGAAGGACAACCGCACGGACACCCTCCCCGTGAGTCATGGCCTGCTGACGGCAACCATTAGAATGTGATTCTCATTCCTTGGTGTGTTATTGGCATGTAACATACTGTAATGTTTATTAGGTTTAATATATGACATTCATGGCCAAGGTTTTCGGAGTCGTTAATCTCACTGTCATGTTCCGCCGATCAGTTGTTGGGGCAGATAATGATCTTTTAATTGCTTGTGTAAAAAAATTAGCCTGATTTCTGGCGGTATTTTTAGTTTTAGTTTATTTTGCAAAGCCGCGAGTAGGAGGATTAAAGCGGCTTGAACATCTCTGAAGTTTCATGTAATTGCAGTAGAGCAAAAAAAAACCGCGTAACGGCTGGATGAGTTTGAATCTGCGTCAGCTGCCCTGTTCCACGCGTGCTCAGTTCGGCGTTGCTGTTTTGCAGGAGCTTCACGCCAACGTGGCCGACATCGTGGAAGACATTTTGAAAATGCACGATAACACCAGGGTAAGCTACTTGGGGTGCATCACGATCTGTCAGGTATAAACGGTGCTTTGTTTATGTCCACATTGCATTATGTACAGTACAAATCACAGTCTGGACACACCTGCTTTTAATGCATTTGTTACTATTTTAGCTCTGTTACTCACCCTATAGTAAACAGCCTTGAGGAAATGAAGTAATATGTGTCAAATATTCCGACAACCAAGAGACATATTCACCATCTTAAGTTTGACTCTCTTCAAAATAGCCCGCTTTTACTTGGATGACAGCATTGCAGACTCTTGGCATTCTTTCAACCGGTGTCCAGATGTAGCCACCTGCAACGCTTCTCCAACAGTTCTGGAGGAGTTTCCACAAGTTCTGAGCGCAAGATGGCCTCCTTACTCTCACTCTTTGATTCAGCTCATCCCAAACCAGCCCACAGTTGGTGGATTGTGAGGCCAGGTCATATGTCGAGTCCCTCCATATCGTCCTTGTTCGAAAGATAAAGCAGTTCTTAGCTTAGGGTGTGCTTTGGGGTCATTATCTTATTGAAAGACAAATGATTTTCAGTAGATGTGTCCAGACCTCTGACTGGCACTGTATAGGTATATGTATAAACCCTTTTGTCCAGGCCTTGTGTTGTTTTGTGTTGTCCTGCGTTTTGCACTTTAAGTGTTGTGAATACTCTCCTTGTGTCATTTGCTGTTGCATGTTACACCGTGGACCTGGAGGAATGTTATTCTGTGCCACTCCTATACCTGTTTATGGAAGCCATGACAATACAGGCCACTTGACTGGACTTGAAAGCTTGTATTGTGTTTGTTCCTTTCCCAGTTGGGCCATCTCACTCTGGAGGACTACCAGATCTGGAGTGTGAAGAGCGCACTGGCCAACGAGTTTCTCAACCTGCTCTTTCAGGTAGCAGCCTAAGTTTCATTGCTCCTTGGTTCTGATTGGCTCTTGGTGGATCTGGCTGGCCCCGCCCCCGCCCACTGATGTGTCTCCCCTCCTAGGTGTGCCACATCGTCCTGGGGTTGCGTCCTGCCACACCTGAAGAGGAAGGGCAGATAATCAGGTGCGAACCCGGTTTCCTCTGTCCCCTGTACCAATGCACTATGCCTCAGCACTCACTGGGTGGGGTCTAAAGCCGTGGCTCCCAGAGGGCCTGACATCGTGTGTGTCTGCCATGCAGGGGCTGGCTGGAGAGGGAGAGCCGGCACGGGCTGCAGGTGGGACACAGCTGGTTTCTCATCTCCATGCAGTGGTGGCAGCAGTGGAAAGATTACGTCAAATATGTGAGTGGCGCCATTTCAGGAAGGAGTCTTATACTTTGGGCCTGTCACCCGATCCGCTCTCTTCGTGTCACGTCCTGGTCAGCGGGACTCTTAGCAACTGGCCCTGTCCCTCTTTCCCCCCCCACCCTCAGGATAACCATCCCATTGTGGTGGAGCAGCCGCCAGTGCTCGGCTCAGGCAGGAGCCCCCAGGCGGCGGCGGGGGCAGAGCAGGTTACCGACCGCAGCGGTGTCAGCAGCTCCTTCAGCTCCTCCGACGAACGCTTCTCCGACAATATCTCCAGTGCCTCCGAGGCCTCTGAGACCACCAACAGCAGTGAGTCCTGCTGATCTCGGCACCAACTGGTCGCCCGCTTTTGCCTCAGAGCCCCAGGCACGCTGGGTCCCTTGAACCCCGCCCTCCGTCAGCCCCCTTTGCTTCTCGCCTAGGTATGATTCCCTCCAGCTCCACGGCCACCGACATCTGCTTCGCGCGGCAGCACAACGTCTCGGACAACAACAACCAGTGTTTCTTGGGCGCCAACGGGAACGTGCTGCCTCTCCTGGCCACGCAGAGACCCGGCGCCATCGACAACCAGTCCCTGGTCACCTCAGAGCCCATCAAGGTGCGGCCCAGGGGCTCGAGGCCCTGGAGGCGGAGTCAGTACCAGGAACATCTGCTCATGTGTATTTGTGCAGGTTGCAGAATGGCTAACCGTTTACAGAGAAGAATACGCATTTGGCTCCTTCGCACTCAAAGCGCAGTTTGAAGTGTAGCCTCTTCTATCTATTTCTTATTCCCAAAACAGAGAACTGTTAGTGCTGACTTCCTGTAAGCAGTAACTCGAAAGAGGAAGCCACATTTTGAACGCATTGGCCCTCATTTGCCAGGCCCTGTCCCGTGTGCCTGGCGCTGTCTGTGATCCAGGCCCCGCCCTCGCTATCGGGGGGGGGGGGGGGGGCCCGTGCTGCTCTAGGGTTTTGTTTGGGCAGCGGCAGAATGGTTTGTAAATTGTGTCCTCGTTTTGCATTTTTAATGGGATGTTTTATTCTTTTATTTTTTCTTAAATGTATACACACCTTTGCAGGCTCCCACGCTAACCATGGAGGGGGGTCGACTGAGGCGATCGCCACCACCAAGTCCGAGCCGGGACTTCGAGATCGTCCCGGAGCCCGTGTGGAGGGCACTGTATCACTGGTACGGCGCCAACCTGAGTCTGCCCCGGCCGGTACGTATGGCAGAACCCGGGCGGGGGGGTGCTCTCCCGATGCGTGTTAGACTGCACACGCCATACTCCACGTGTGTCCTGGTTTCCATTCAGATACCTCCCCCTAGGTTAAGTACTCCACTTACCAGAAGAATAGGATAGAATGGAATAGATTACAATAGAATAGAACACTTTTATTGTAATCGTATACAACTGGTACCGTGAAATGCTCTGCGTGGCCAAAAAGAAAAAGAAGAGATGGAAATATATGAAATATGTATACAGGAGCATATGCATAAATGTCTGAATTGTGTGAAGTATGGCATTCGTTACATAAATGTTAGGTATAATAATAAATACAAAAGTAGATATAACGAAATATACACGTATATACACATGAAAAATAAGCGTAAGGTATAAAGTGACATTACTTTTGGCCCTGAGCGTGTTGCACAGCAACTGTAGGCATGAAACACAAGAGGGGCGTGGCTGAGTGCAGAGGTCATCTCAGGACCTGCTTCAGTCTGCTAATGACCCTGGGAAAGAAGCTCTTTTTCAGTCTAGATGGACGGCCATAAATAGTACTGTAGCACCTTCCTGATAGCAGCAGTGCGAAGGGGTGGTGAGGTGACAGGGGTGTGACGGGTTCCCAGTGATGTTAGTGACCTTCTGGAAGCAGCGATATTGGTAGGTAGCAGGGTCCCTGGGCTCTTCTCTGCCTCATTGGTGACTTTTTGCAGTGCTTTTGTTGGTCGGCAGAGCAACTGCCCACATCTGCTAAAGGTGAGCCAAAATTACCACGCCCCTGCATGTGGAAGTCACGGCAGAAGCACTGAAATCATTCAGGAAGGAAGTTAGTGAGCAGGAGGATCATGGGAAATGGAGTTTGGTACCAGATGTGTTGGCCGGTCGGACATGCAGCAAGAGGGCGGCTGTTAGCCGTTAGCCTCTGGGCCTGACTCTGTTTGGCCGCCCCCACAGGTAATCCGGGACACCAAGACCGAAGTCCCCGAGCTGGAGCTGTTCCCACGGTACCTGCTGTTTCTACGGCAACAGCCCGCGACCCGCAACCCCCAGTCCAACATCTGGGTGAATATGGGTATGACCAGCCTGCGAATGTTCCCCCAGCATTTGCCCAGAGGTAACGTGAGCCGGCAGCAAGAAGAGGCCCCTGATCTAAGCTCGCTAAAT
>JAABNX020000113.1:667422-688100 GCA_015163995.2 Mormyrus lacerda | reverse complement strand
AGTACACAACTAGTTGGTTGAAACAAAATCCTGGTTTGGATTTTTACTTTCTGGACCTGAAATGTCCACCTCTGCTCGCAGGGACAGGTGCTCAAAGGCACAGACCGGAGAGGGGAGACTCTGCCGGTGGGAAGCTGTCGGCTGCGGTGGCATCAGCGCTTCGCTAAGTAACTTGTTGAAATAAAGGGGGGAGATTCAGTAACTCTAAAGAGAGACAGTTCAGTTAGTTTGGGCAAAATGGGGCATTTGCTCAGGCAGCAGCAGACCTAAGTAAGACTTAGAAACTGTTAGAAACTGTAATGCGATTCGATTGCATAGAAATGTATTCTATGCAACAGTGACTTTTACAATGAATGATTGAATGAAGTTAACTATGGCTGTTACTGGGATCTTTTCCACTGTATTTTCCATGGTGTCAATAATAATATTCTGAAACACAAGCAATACTTAGCTAGTGGCTTTATTTCCAGTTCAGGTACATTTTTAAAATGACATGAATATCCCCCAGAAACAATCCATGGCAAATGGTTAAAACAGAGAGATGAAATGTGTTGTAATCTTGATAGTTTGGATGGTTCTTGTTTGTTTGGATGGTTCTTGTTTGTTTGGCTCAGGTATTTGGTGTTTGTGTTTGTTTGGTTTGTCCATGTTTATCTTGATCAGGTATTCATAGTTCAGGTGCCTGAGGACCGGGTTGAAAAACTTGTAAAGTCTTTTAAGATTTAAACAACCTTTTTTGGGTTAACTGAACTTTCATACCGTAAGCAGTGTGCTGTACTGCACATTAGCAATTAATTACAGTTACTGATTACTCCATTCAAAAGTAATTCAATTTCTTTACCAATGACTACATATAAAAATAAATAGCTACTATGCAAGGTAACTTTTGCATTTCAGTTCTCTTGTAAATGCTTGTAAATATCCAGACAGCGCACACACAAACGTCGCTGGGATCGGAACGTTGTTTAATGATCGCGTTCCACTTAGTCCTATTAACAATATTTACATTTTTTTTTGTGTTTCATCAAGCGCGTCCCCCCCCCCCCCAATAATTTTGCTTTAATCAGTTTTTAATCGGGGGAAAAAAAAAACTGTTTAAAAAGTTGCTAGACCTATTTTTACTGGTTCTGTCACCTCAATATTTAACATAATAAGCACATCATTTTTAATCACATAAAATGTTTGGTATGTGGTTTTAAACAGTATGCAGGGTAAACGGAACAAATCTACCCTATTTTTGTGTGCGTGCGTGCGTGCGTGTGTGCGTGTGGTATAACCCTGTTGTGGGTTTAGGGGAAATGTCGAATCAGTATTCAGTAACGATGCCTCTGATGATGTGGCGGTGAGCGAATGACTTCATAGAGATGCTCTGAAAATGGATTTTAGAGCATCACAGAGACATTGTGTTAATGCATGTGTGCTGTCTGGAAAGTTATTTTACTTCAGTATTGCTGCTGTGATAGAGCGACACAATGTAACTTACATTTTATCTATCACTGCCTAATATTACCCATTCATTGCACCAGGTCAGATGACGCTGGACCATAAACAGGAAATTAGGGAAATAGGATGTATCTGTCTATTAAAGTTTTATTTATACACCAGACAAAAGTAACAAGTAATGAGCCGATTTAAGTTTCAGTACTTTTAATTGCGTCATTTATTTTGAAAAGGTAATCGGTTTCATTATTTGTCACTGCCACAAATAGTGGAGTTTTAGTAACGTGCTACTTTGTAACACAGATAGATAGAGCTTTACTGTCACTATTACAGAAACATTGACAAAACAGTTTAGCAGCATAAGTTAAATTAACAAATAGGAGAAATAAGAACAACATACAAAGACAGCCATCCTATTACGGCATGACTACCAGCTCTTAATGCTCACTGTTAACCAGCAGCATCAACCATAAAAAAGTTCCTTAAATGTTTCATATGAACCAAACACAAAAGTCTTGTTTTCCAAGAATTGATAGAATGTGCTTCTAAATTTCATAAACAAATCATAGTTGATTTGCAGTGCATGTGAATGGACATGCTTTATTATTATTATTTATTTTTATTATTATTATTATTATTATTATTTATTTAGCTGTGTGAAACGCTGTCTGACAGATCTGATGTTTGCACCTGGTTTTATGATGTCTCTTACTGTGCTCTTGCTATTTATTATCTGCTGTTTGTTGTACTTTTCATGGGTTGACAGAAGGTATTCTGACAATAAACAGTGCTAATGTCCCTCCCTGTGCCGCAGAACCAATCCGATTGGGATGCGCGGTCACATGGCCAAATGTTATGGCGATCTGGTGCAGGAGTTATGGAGCGGAACGCAGAAGAATGTGGCTCCACTCAAACTGAGGGTAGGTGCACCGGCTACAGGGTCAGCAGCACAAAGTTTCAGCATAGTAATGCACACCTTTGCCCCCCTCCTCCATTTCCTGTCTTTTTTTTTTTAGTGGACCATTGCTAAGTACGCCCCAAGGTTCAATGGTTTCCAGCAGCAGGACTCTCAGGAGCTTCTGGCGTTCCTGCTCGATGGGCTTCATGAAGATCTGAACAGAGTCCATGAGAAGCCCTACGTGGAGCTGAAAGACAGCGACGGCCGGCCCGACTGGGAGGTGGCTTCCGAGGTCAGAGTTCGCGTAGCACGTCCTGTCCCGTTTGCCCGATTTGTGGTTCCTGGTGATGTCCGATATCTATTCCCATGAGGCTGGAGAGGGTTGCAGTTTGACAGCATCTGCATGATCGATCGCTTACTTGCTGTTTTTAAGTTGCACAATTAGTTTTCATTTTGCAGTATTGATATCTTTTTGATGAGGAACAATGGCCTGAATTCATCGCAGAGTCATTTAGCTACTTGTAAGGGTGGAAGGATCACTTGGATCAGCAGGCTGGGTTTTGATTGATCGGCATGGGTTTCATTCTCTGGCAGGCCTGGGAGAACCACCTGAGAAGGAATCGCTCCATCGTGGTGGACCTGTTCCATGGTCAGCTCAAGTCTCAGGTCAAGTGCAAGACCTGCGGACACATTAGTGCCCGCTTCGACCCCTTCAACTTCCTGTCCCTACCCCTCCCAATGGACAGCTCCATGCACCTGGAGATCACAGGTAAGCAGGCGGGACCATAGGAAACATTATTAGAACTACAGTACTCTAAAGCCGGTTGTGTAAATTAGGGGTGTCTCCCCCCCCCCCCCGGCTGTGGAATGCTGGGGGTATTGAGTGGGGTTGTTTAATTTCCAAAAATAAACAATATATTTCCTGGCCACACCTTTTTTCAAATTTCCAAGCCAATCCTTGATGATCACGCATCTTGACTGCGTGTGGAAAAAAGCAGTTAAATGGATTAAATCCGTCCTGCCGTTCAGTTCTCCCTCCCATGAACAAGTTTAACTGCCAACACATGTAGTAAGTCGTAGGACGTACTTGCGGAAAGACCCTGATTCAATGTGTCTTTGTATACTAGGAATTTCCAAGGAGTCTGAATTCCCAACTTGATTGATTCGGTTCTCTATTCTTATCTGTTCTTTAATGTGTTTTATAGTTATTAAACTGGATGGCTCCACGCCGGTACGATTTGGACTGCGGCTGAACATGGATGAGAAGTACACCGGCCTGAAAAAGCAGCTGAGCGAGTTGTGTAGCCTGAAGCCCGAGCAGATTCTGCTGGCCGAGCTCCACGCGTCCAATATAAAAGTGAGCCTTTTCCCTTTGTGTGTGCTCAGTCTCAAAGGCTGGGCCTCCTGACCGGTGGTTTGCCCTAACTCGCTTGCCCCTTGTCCTAGAATTTTCCGCTGGACAACCAGAAAGTGCGGCTCTCCGTCAACGGCTTTTTGTGTGCGTTCGAGATCCCCGTGCCAGGATCGCCCACATCTGTGCCCTCCCCCACTCCGACGGGTGAGGCCCTCGCTTCCAGTCTGTTTCCACGGCAGCTTTTTAATGTTCTGCCGCGAATCACATCGCTAAATATTCCAAGGAATATACCTGCCAAGGATATCCCATCATGCCCCTCATTCTTGGTGCTCAGTCAGTATGTGTCTCTCTGCTGCATCTAGAATTGCCACCTCTAGCCAACGGCACGGTCACCTCAGCAGCCAATGGCAATGCTCCCCGACCCAACCTGATACCCAATGGCATGCCCAGCACCGTGGTGCCCTGCGGGACAGAGCGGTGCCTTCCCAACGGCATCCCCAACGGTCACGTGACGCCCATGCAGGATAGCCCCTTCATCGGCTATATCATCGCTATGCACAGGAAGATGGTGAGTCGCTGCCCCCACGTACCACTGAAAGGGTAGCAGGAGACTGGTTTAAACCACCTTTGACAAACCCTTTGCTAAGTGTTGATTAAGCGTTTCGTAAATGTCTCTCTCTCTTAAGTGGACTGTTCATAAGGCGTCTGCCTAACAAGCATAAAAGTTCTTCTGACTGTTTTCTTTCTTCTAGATGCGAACAGAGCTGTACTTCCTTTCGTCTCAGAAGAACAGGCCCAGTCTGTTTGGCATGCCCCTCATCGTGCCCTGCACGGTTCACACGCGAAAGAGGGACCTGTACGACGCCGTGTGGATACAGGTGTCTCGACTGGCCAGTCCGTTACCCCCTCAGGAGGCCAGCAACCACGCCCAGGACTGGTGAGCGTGCCCTCTGTGGGCCGGGGTCACACTCTGCAGCTCAAATAACAGTGGTTGATGCCAGCTTAGTTATTAGGTGCGTATTAGCCTGTGCCCACTAGAGGCGCTATTGCGCTCTGCAGGAATTTGAAAAAGAGGCTATAATTTTCAGTTCTGTTGGAGACAAGTGTGACGGAGCTAGAAATACTTAACGCCTATGTTTTTATAGCTGGTTATACTTGTTTACTTGCATTGATTTGCACTTAATTTAAATCATTCTGGGTGCTGTTTTTCAGTGATGACAGCATGGGCTACCAATACCCCTTTACGCTGCGTGTTGTGCAGAAAGATGGCAACTCATGTGCCTGGTGCCCATGGTACAGGTATGGGGTGTGTGTGTGTGTGTGTGTGTGTGTGTGTTTGGGGGAGGGGGTTGGTTATGTAAATATTACCCATGTGATAAAAACCTTCCGGGGGCTGTTTTTCTGACCTCACTGGGGGAAACTCAATGTTCTAAAAATCAGTGACTGCAATCAAAGGCAAAATGTCAAAAATGTTTTTTGTATTTTATCTGGTTATTTATGGTTAAAGTTAGGGCTGGGTAGCGGTTAAGATCGTCATCGCTGGGACTAGGGTTTTTTTCCCATAGAGATGAATGGATGGCTCCTGCCGGGATGAATACAGATTTGCGTTCATACATGTGTGTGCGTGTGTGTGTAGGTTCTGTCGGGGCTGTGCTGTGGACTGCACCGATGAGAGAACCTCGCTGGGGAACGCATACATCGCTGTGGACTGGGACCCCACAGCGCTGCACCTGCGCTACCAGACCTCACAGGAGAGGGTGAGGCGCAAGGGCCGTCTGACTCCAGAATGGGGGGGGGTTGGGGGGGGGGGCAGTGTCCTGGGTGTACCTGGGTGTCATTTTGTGGCATCATTAACATGACTGAAGGCCGTTCTTCTTTGCCTTGGTCTCTGAAATGATCTGCTGTTGTATCGCTGGTTACCGAAACTTACTACAGTTTAAAATAAAAGCACGAACGGGCGAATTTGTAATTCCCATATGCTAGGCTACACATGCTAGGCTACATGGCATGATAATTATAATAGCAAATGGGATATTGTCCTGGCCGCTTAACTAGCAGATGTTAAAGGCAGTGCATTCACTTCAGCAGCAGCACCCACTGGCAAGATCATATGACCAGCAGTGACGCTATTATTAACTGCGCCAGTGTCACATGATTGTGTCGCTTGAGCCGGAGCATTAGCAGTTAGCGTTAGCATGACTAACGCGTCCCGAACCGCGGCGCGTGTTTGGCGACGCGTCCTCCTGGGCAGATTGTGGAGGAGCACGCCAGTGTGGAGCAGAGCCGGCGGGCCCAGGCGGAGCCCATCAGCCTGGACAGCTGCCTGCGGGCCTTCACCAGCGAGGAGGAGCTGGGCGAGGACGAGCTCTACTACTGCTCCAAATGCCGCACCCACCGACTGGCCACCAAGAAGCTGGACCTCTGGAGGCTGCCGCCCGTTCTGGTTAGAACTCCGCCCTGCCTGCTGTAATCCCCCGCATGCAACCCCTTGCTGTCTGACATAAGCAACAAGGAGTAAATACCGCAGTTAGGAAACTGTAGGCTGGAGTGTGGAACACATGGTTCATTCCTTATAACAGTTCATATTTCAGCGGAGGTTAGCTTTCATGCTATACTTAGCATACCTTTTTGTTATAAAAGGTATAACCAAAAGTCATTAAAACAGGAACACTGTAGTGCACACTAATGAAACCTCCAGTGGTCTAGTTTTTTTTTTTTTGCATTTTGCCACCTCCCTCTCGTCTAATTCTGTGGATGAGACGGTCTATTATCAAAGAAGCTCCCCACTGCAGTGCCTTCACTAAATAGCATGTCTTCCACTGTGACAGATCGTCCACTTAAAAAGATTCCAGTTTGTCAATGGACGCTGGATCAAGTCTCAGAAGATTGTGAAGTTCCCCAGGGAGAATTTCGACCCCAGTGCCTTCCTGGTGCCGCGGGAGGCCGAGCAGGGGCTGGGGGAGTGCCAGGGAGATGAGGTTGCGAAGGCTGGGGTGGGGGAGGCGGCAATGGCCGTCTCTGTCCCTCCTGCTTCTGGACTCTCTAACAACACCAAAGGTCCGTGCCCATCACAGCAGACAGAAAGGTAATGGCTCCCTCTTCAGCCGTCCATACAATGACACGTGCACGTGTGTGTCTGCAGGTTCACCCAACAGCGGGAGGAAGTCTGGTGCCCCGCGGAGCCGTGGCAGCAGTCCCAGCAGCAGCCCCAAGGGCGGCGCCAGAAAACAGGTCCGCCTGCGCATGCCCCAGCTGGGTAGCCGACACCGGCTCTGCAACAGCAAGGAGAACCTGGACAGCAGCAGGGAGAGCTCCTCGGAGCTGGAGCAGAGTGCTGCCGATGGTGCGGGGGTCACGCTTGCCACTGAGACGAGCACCCCGGAGTCCTGGAACATGGAGGCGGCAGGCAGGGACTACGAGGCGATCGTCATGAACGGTCTGGGACAGGACAGCAGCCAAAGCAATGGCCACACGGATGCCAGCGTTGACATGGAGACGCCCCATCACCAAAGAGACGAGATCTACATGGAGCCCATGTACAACTTATATGCAATATCAGTAAGTATCCATTTTTTACTTGTGAGTAAAACTGCCTCTAGTCCATTTTAGGAAACTATTTGATTAGTAATATGCATGAATCGTAGTGGAAGGAGAATACATTGGCCTTATATGATGGCTTTGGCCTTAAAATTGGCAGCATGCTTGAGCCTATTGCAGACGAGAGCAGAGGAGACATTGTGCAGCTAATAAACATTAATCATGCCTGTGACTAGGGAGAAGAGGTGCATTGTGGGGGTGTGGAAGTGACTGAAAGGACAAATGGGGTTGTCCATGGTCTATGGTGCAATGCGATCATGGCCCCTATCATTCCGCAGACTGTTATAGATGCGTTGCGGTCCCTCGCAAACGAGCAGCATTTGCCTCGTCACACGTGGATGGTGCTGAAAACTCTTGTTGGTGTCGTTTGCAAGCCTGGTTTATGTTCCCGGTTTACTTTCCCATCTCGGTCTCTCCGGAAGGTCACGAGTCTGAGAATGATGCCCTCCCCCCTTCATTTCCACAGTGCCATTCAGGAATCTTGGGTGGGGGCCACTATGTGACATATGCCAAAAACCCCAATGGGAAGTGGTACTGTTACAACGACAGCAGCTGTAAGGTAAGAAGCCACTATCAGTAAAGCATCTGACTGCAATTGAAGACCAGTCAAAATTTCTGTTCTCTGTTAATCTTCCAACCTCTAATCCCAATCAAGGCCTCAGGGATTCAAATTCTAATATTCCTCCCGTATCCCTCTAAATATCCATTTAAAGTGTAATTTGTGGAATACTGAAATGTCTACTATGGATAGGAATTTGCTGATATACTTGCCCCTTGACATCCTTAGGAAGTGCACTCTGAAGAGATAGACACAGACTCCGCCTACATCTTGTTCTACGAGCAACAGGGAGTGAACTACTCGCAGTTTCTGCCAAAGACTGACGGCAAAAAGATGGCCGACACCAGTAGCATGGACGAGGACTTTGAGTCAGACTACAAGAAGTACTGTGTCCTTCAGTGAGGGAGAGCTGCCCCTCCAGCACTCACTATTCATCAACAAGCCTACGCTCCATAAAGGCCAAATGCCCAACCAAAAATGTCCGTCTTTCGGAATCAGCGGAAGGCGAACATAAGGCAACGGTTTCTTCCCTTAAATTCCCTCCTTCAGCTCATCCGCTACCGAAGTCAGCTTGTGTGCAGCCTCCGCCCCCCCCAACCACCCGCCCAATGTCACAAGCAGGTGAGTGTTCAGCTGCCAGGTACATCTTAACCACAAGATCACTGACAGGACCCCTCAAGGACTCAGAAACAGCATATGCGGCGCAGTGTTTTTGACGATCAGTTGGCGCAAACGGAGATGGATACGCAGGGAGTCATTCTGGGTCACGGATAGAACCGTGAAGACTCCCGCGTTCTTCTCATGAAACTACCGGTAGAAACCTTGCGCTCTACCTCATGGCCGGCTTTCGCAGTACCACGGCTCCTTGTGACGGTAACATTACAGAAAGTCCAAATCTAACTGGAACGGTATGAAATCGGGTCATACTGACAGCGGCAGAGTTACATGCTGGGCTGGCTGTGGCCCGTATCTCAGCGCAGGTTCAGCATTGAGCTCAAAGGGGACACTCACTGGGCAGAAAGACCAATCAAAGGTTTTTATAAACTGCCTAAAATGGTGAGTTTCAGTGAAGCTGGGCAGTGTATTAAATCTATAATGCAGTGAGTGAAGTGGGTGTGCATTTCATTTTATTATTATTGTTATTATTATTATTATTGCTGTTATATATAAATTTTTTACGCCTGTGAGCTTGGGGTAACATTTCCTTTGCATTCAGGATGTGTGCCATACAGATTGTTTCAAAGAACATTTTGTGTGTTTTAATTTTCTGGCTTTTCTTCAAATACTTCTTTTATAGTGGTTTCTTTTATTAGTGATTTTAAGCCTAAAGCTATTTTCAGTTTCCCAATCAAGTGGATTTTTTTCTTTTTTGCTTTTTCCTTTTGCACACACCCTTTTAATTTAAATCTAGTGCAGTGTTTCCAACCTGGTCCTTGGACCCCTAGACAGTCTACGTTTTTGCTGGGAGGTGGCAGGGAGCAAAAGCGTAGACCGCCGGGGGGGGGGGGTCCCTCACAACTGGGCTGGGAAGCACCGATCTAGTGTACAAGAAGGATGTCCAAAAAGTCATCGAGCGTTCATGCCATCCCGAAGCTTTTGTGTTGATATTATTGTCAGCTAATTTCTGGTTGATCAGGTGATATCTACTCATTATTCAGTTGAGGTGCATGCAGACTGCGTCCCCGGCCCCATTTTCATGGAATTGTAAAAGCTGAAGTTGCCAGGCCAAAGTCTTACTGGTTGTGTGGCCACCGAGTGGCCTGTTCTGTGCTTCTGCGGGATTTCTCTTGACTGAGTATCGTGCTGTCATATGAGCAGTGTTATTAAATGGGCCAGGTCAGATTAACTAGAGGCTGTGTGGAGACACCATTTAAACCCCAGACCTCGTCTGTGTTTTTTCTTTTCAATTTTTAATTTTTTTTTTGGGTGGGGAGGGGTTGCATTTATTTATTTTTTCTTTTTTTTTTTTAAATCTACTCTGGCGTGTTAGTATTTTATGAGGGACTTGAGGAGAGTCTGTGTCAATTTAAAGCATCTGAAATGCCCACTGTGACAGGAGGTACTCCTTATGTGTTGGGGGGGGGTGGGGGGTGGGAATGGAACGGACGCGGAGAGACAGCTTTTCTTCAGATGTGCTTCAGTGCCCTGGAAATGCTACCAGATCCATGACAGATGAGTCTTCGAAGAAACAATTGGATTTCTTTCACTGTGGAATAAGACTGACAAGCTTTTCACGGCCATCCCCCCCCCCCATGTGAACAACAAATATTGGCAAACAAGGAGACTGTTGTTTCAAATTCCAAACTCTGTATTGTCTACCCCCTTTTTTGGTAGTGTTCCAAAATATCTGTCAGTTTAAACTGTAAGCTGTAGTTACACAGAGAGCAGTCTCCCCCTGACTTTGCACATGTGTGGCTGCAGACGTGCTCATGCCTTTTCGCTGTTTAGACCTCGTTCCAGCCATTTGTATCCCTTGGCCTCGCTCACAGGGGGTAACGTGTGAACAACCCTCTCTTCAGTGGAACAGCCCGTCACCAGGCAGCGAAATCTACTACTGATCTGTTTGTCTTTTATCTGTTAATAGATGTAAACTCTTTGTTAAGTTAATTCTAATGGATCGGCCGAGGTGTAATAATTTAATGAGCTTTATTTTGTAAAGTGTTTAAAGAGTTAAAAAATGACATTGCACTGACATGACATGTATATAAAGTGTTTTGTAAATAAACCAGCAGAACTGATGTATTGGAATATGACCTGTAAAAAGTACTTGTAGTTGTACATGGAGTGAAACTGTATCTGTAATGATTATTCAAGCAACAGATTAAATACAGCGGATGCAATTCAGTGGATAGGATGCAACCAGATGACTTTGTTTGTTTATTTATGGTAAGGATCATTTGTGTTGAGGCTGGGATTTGGGAAGCAACTTGTTTAATTACTGTAGGCATGTGTAATGCTAAATAATGCTTTTCCTCAGTAGAGCGCTAAGCGATTTCTGCTGTATTCATGATCTTTCTAAATTGTAAATGTGCATATTCTAATATATAGATTTGTGGGCAATATGTCTTTTGATGGGCAATAGGGGTTTAATTACTGAGTGATGGTGGAGCTCCACTATTCAATGTATGAGCTGTAGATTAGTCTTCTGTGGAGTGACCAATGCTTAAATACACCCTGTCGGGTCTTACAGCTGAAAACAAAATTGGAAAAATCCAGAAAAGGAAAAGTGCATTTCGTCTGGAATTTATGAGTGCTGCCTTTAGTTATAGTGGTTTGTCTTGAACAAACAACTATGTTATGCAAAATAGACCAGTCATGTTCAGTGGTTAGTGCTGCTGCCTCACAGCAAGAAGGTCCTGGGTTCGACCCCCGGGTTGGGCGTAGGTTCGTTCTTTGAGGAGTTCATGTGAGTTTCCTCCCACAGTCCAAAGGTGTTCACGATAGGTTCATTGGTGATTCTAAGTTGGCCCGGTGAGTGTGTGCACCCTGCAATTGCCCAGGGTTGTTTCCCACCTGCACCCCTTGTTCCCAGGATAGGCTCCAGTCACCCCCCCCCCCCCCCAGCCCCAGTTGGGATTAAGTAGTCATGATGATGGATGGATGTTTACTTAGTAGGAAATCAAAGAGGACGTTTCTGGGCTGCACTTGTATATGGCAAGTTTTCTAGCTTGCAGTATTATTCAGTACATGTTTGATTTTTTTTTTTTATAATGCTACCACTCTATTACCAATACAGGCTAACACAGGGGAAGCAGATTGGCTGCCACTGTTTTAGTGTTAAATAAGCAATCTAAAGTAAAATATGAATGCAAAACTGTTAAGGTATATAATCGATGTATTAATAAAGTGTTTCATGCTGCCTCAGCTATGTTCCAGTCCCCGACAGCAGACACTGCGACTTCAGACAGGCGGCTTAGTGAGCTAGCAGACCTCTGCTGGTCTTTTTCCTCAACCCTGACAAGCATGTTGTCCCTCAACAGAAACGTCCTGATGGACCCACCGAACGTGGCCATTTGCATCCTGGCTGGGTCAAAGGTCATTGTCTCCGTTGAGCGTTAATCATTGGAAATAAAGACCGAGACACAAGACACAGGGAATCTGCCAGGCCTGGCTGACGGGAGCAGGGGTCTGGTACACGGGGAGGAGATTTACATTTGAACACCCGCTATTTTCCAGTGTATCGTCAACTACAGATAACAATGGAAAATCATTCCCTGTAATATAATTTCTTGCACTCTGAGCCCCCTCGAAGTTTGCACAGTAAAATAACACTTCCGTTTTCACTTAAGTAGAATAAAATAAAGTAGTAAAATAGTACATAGTCCAATTCAATTCAATGAAATTTATTTTTATATCGCCTTTCACAACAAGTGTTTTACAGGGTTGTGTTGTGATACATAAAACATAAGTAGAGGGAGATGCAGAATGGGGGTAAAAGGAAAGAAAGAAATTGGATAAAGAAAGACAGAATACGACGGAGGAGAGGAACCATAAACTCCCAAGTAGGATGAAAAAAGAAAAACCTCTAGGGGTCAAAGGTTGACTGGCTGCCCAAGCCCCCCCCTGGGCATTACATTACTGAGAACAGAAAAGAGTGGACATGCTTGCTAAAAGGTAGGTATATGCTGTGATTAAGAATGAAAACAGACCATCAATGGGTCCCTTATCCATGTTGACCTCTGAGGGGTGGCCAAAGTCTTTTCTCCATGTTAGGCTGTGCCCACGGTGATACAGTTCGTATGACCCATTTGCGATGTCGCCCCTCCCTGGGACTGAGCCAGGACTCCAGCTCTGACGGCGCCCACCCCGGGCACCACCCAGATGTGGGTAGACAGAGAGCATGGATGGTCAGAACATGTGTTGACACATAAACGAACAAGCATAATAGATAAAAATAGTTAGGGTGTGGTAGGTTGCAGGTAAGCTAAACTGAAGTAATGGGTCTTCAGACGAGATTTTAATACGGACCAAATCGGGATCCCGAACATAGGCTGGTAAACCATTTCACAACATGGGGTTATAGGGTTAATGTAGTATAATGCTTTACCACCCACTTGTAAACTTGGAAGTGATTATGTCAGGTAGGCAGGAGTTAGACCTTTAAGTGCTGTATATGTAAGTAGGAGAACTTCAGTCAGCTCCAAGGCTAACGGGAAGCCATTGCAGTGTATGCTCCCAGATAACAGAGCATTACAGTAGTCTAACCTACTGTATACAAAGGCATGTATCAATTTCTCTGTGTCTTGAATAGTAAGAAAGCGTCACAGTTTGCCGATTTGGTGTAGCTGTAGGAAGCACACCTTTGATACTGCATTTACATGTGATTTAAATGAGAGACTTGTATCTAAGATGACACCTAGGTTATGGGCTGGGCTGCTGAGGGAAAGGTTCAGCCCTTTGGGGTGAAGTGTGGAGATTATACTATTCCTATCTGCAAACCTGCCTCCAAACAACAGAACTTTGGTTTTTTGAGCATTTAGTGATAAGAAGTTTTCCGCCATCCAGGTTTTAACTTTGTTAAAGCGATTAGCTAAGGTGACAATAGGTGTGGTGTAGTAACCGAAATGTATATTTGGGTGTCGTTGGCATAGGAGTGATAGTTAACATCATGTTTTCTCATAATGTTTCCTAATGGCAGCATTTAGAGGGAAAACAATAAAGGACCAAGCACTGGTCCCTGTGGTACCCCATATCTGACCGATGACATTGACGATGGAGTACAAATATTTGACACTTGAACATATTGATAACGATTAGTTAAGTATGATTTAAACCATTTCAACACTGTTCCACACAACTCAACCTCAAATTTAAGTCTTTGTAATAGGACAGAATGATCAACCATGTCAAAAGCAGCACTAAGGTCTAGAAGCATTAGCACAGTCGCACTATCAGCATCAGTTGCCATTGTTATGTCATTTACGACTTCAGTCAAGGCAGTTTCGGTGCTGTGTCCTGGACGGAAGCCCGACTGGAAACAATCCAGTATGTTGTGTCTCTCCAAGTATGACTTAAGTTGAGCAGCAACTATCTTCTCCAGAACTTTTGACAAAAATGGTAAATTCAAGATAAGTCTGTAATTGTTGAATTCATGTGGATTCAAACTTGGCTTCTTCAGTAGTGGCCTGACTACTGCTACTTTCAGTTGGTCAGGGACATCGTCTGATAACAGGGAAGCATTCATTATGGCAGTTATAGGTCTTGCCCGAACTCCCAAGGATTCTTTAAGAAGCATTTTGGGGATTGGGTCCAGTGGACAAGTGGTTGATTTGATCTTAATTATAATAGTTTTTAGGTCTTGTTCATTCATTAATTCAAAATCATGGTCCTTTTGCATTGAAGTTAATTGTGAGCCATTGGGACATGTTTGAAGTTTAATGCTTGTAATTTTATCAATAAACAAGTTCATAAAATGTTGGCTACTGAAATTACTTGGTAGCAGAGGTTCAGTCTTATCTGTTAGATAAGCTGTTGTTTTATTTTTATTGCAATCATTGAGGCTGAACGTGCCCTATGAAGGGCTAGTTTGTATTGTTGCAGGCCGTCAGACCAGCCAACTTGAACACTTCTAAGCCCGTGGATTTTGTTGGAGTTCACCGTCTCCACCTGGGTCCGTTGATGAGAAGAGATTCACAAAGAGACGAGGAGTAGCTGCAAGTCACCGCTTTATTCTGTCAATCAATTGTAATCGGGAGCGACCACTGACAAACATTCAGCATGTACAGAAAGAGGCTCAACTGGGTGGTGTGAGGTCCCTGCTTTTATGGCCCACTTGGGCATCACTCCCCTTCTTCTGGTACTTTTCCTATACGTGACTACCACTTTTTTTGACATCTGCTCTAAGTATTTTGTTAGTACTCAACCTCTCCCCCAGAAACATCAGTTGGATCAGCATCTTTCATTACTTCCCTTATTTTGGAGCTAAAGATAAGTAACATTCACTCACTCCCATTAACTCATCTCCCCAGTGTCTGGGCTAGGTCGCCCTGACCTGCTGTCGTCCCAGACAGTTCCTTGTTTTCTATCAATCTGGAACATTTAGGCATTTGCCCAATATATTTTTATATTAACTTCATGTTCCCTTTTTCCCATGGTTCTCAGATATTTTTAATTCTCTCAATTTCCATTTGTGCTCCAATCTGCGGCACTCCTGTTTGCAAGAGTGTGTGTAATCATTGAACCATGGGGAGTGTTTGGTGGTTTTTACTACTTTATTTTTCAAAGGAGCCAATTCATCTAAAATCTGCTTAACAACTGTAACGAATTCATGGGTGACTTCATTGACATCTGTACTAAATATGAAGTTCACATTACTTACTGCATTAATGAATTGTAGCGAATTTCTATCATTCAGGTGACGAGTCCTAATAATCTTCTCTGCCATAGTCACAGAGGGCGGCTCAATCACGAAAGTGATTGGAAAATGATCATAGAAGGACTTAAGCCAATGGACAGACAGATACATGACGAGCAGAAACTTTCTGAGTGATAATCAAGTCTAGTGTACGGTTGCGTACTTGCATTAGTCATCAACGCATCAGTCTCTATGTCTACATCACATGTATATCGAAGTGTCCAAGTATTAGAAAATTCTCTAAGTTAATCACTAAGGGATTAACCGAAATAGTAAAATAAATTAGTTAAATAACACTATGCATAGTAGACTTTAGCATTTTCTAGTACTTATAAAAAGACTGCAGTAGTACAAGAGAGTGTAGTGTGTACATGTACATGTATATATTAATTCCTGCATATGTACAAAAAGGTAAGTTTATACTAACTACTTTTTAAAACAACTGTAGTTCTAAGATCTGAGAGTTCAGGGAGGGGGGGTGGGGGGTTCAAAGAGTTCAGTATTTCAGCAGTTCACTAGTCTAATGGCTTGGGGGTAGAAACTGTCCCTGAACCTGCTGGTGGGGGTCTGGAAGCTCCTCTGCCACCCGACGGCAGAAGTGTGAAGAATCTGTGGCTGGGATGGCTGAGATGAGAGAGGATCCACTGTATCTTCCTCCTACAGCGCTGTCTGTCGAGGGCCTGGATGGCCAGGATCAGAGAGGATCCGCTGTCTGTCGAGGTCCTGGATGGCCGGGATCAGAGAGGATCCGCTGTCTGTAGGGGTCCTGGATGGCCGGGATCAGAGAGGATCCGCTGTCTGTTGAGGTCCTGGATGGCCGGGATCAGAGAGGATCTGCTGTCTGTTGAGGTCCTGGATGGCCGGGATCAGAGAGGATCTGCTGTCTGTAGGGGTCCTGGATGGCTACCGTAGGAAGAAGAGCTGCCATTTTGCTGCTTTTGTGATCACATCTACATGGTATAACCAGCTTAGATCCTGACTGACATTGATCCACAAAAATCTGCAATAGCTGATTCTCTCCACCTCTGTTCCCTGGGTGTGGATGGGAGCGTGCCCTTCTCCCTGCAGTCTCCTGTAGTCCCCGATGAGCCCCTTGGTACTGCTAACGTTGAGCAGCAGGTTGTTGTCCTGACACCATGATTTTCTGGCTCTCACCTCTACTCTGTAGGCAGACATGTCTCCATCTGATATGCAACAACTGGTGGTGTCGGCTGTAAAACTTAATGTGGATTCAAATCGATACCACCCAAAGATTAGGGGGGGGGGGGGGGAGATCACAACCCTAGGTCAAAATTTGAAAGCAAAAATGTACCTTGAAATTTGGCCTGCTGGTGGTGCTAAAGAGACAGAAACACTGTTAATTTAAATATGGCCTATATACGGAATGATTGACGTTTTTAAGAATCTACGAAGCAAGGGATGGGTGCAATAGTCAGGGTAAACCTACAGTGTTATATTAATAAAATAAAATATTTTGTAGCAGGTAATTTACAAGTTTAAACAATTTAAAACGAAACTAAATGTTACCTTTTTCATTCCATAATTTATACAATTGTGATTTGCTTAGCTAAAAGTTTTGCAATGTTTGTCCGGAAGAGGGTCTTAGTCTTCACAATGTAACAGGGCTCACTGACTCCACCAGCATAAACTGCCCTGTATCTAAGAAGGTACATAATGTTGAGCGCCAGCCCACTGATAATCCAAGGTTTTCTGGTTTAATCCTGTGTCTGTGATCATCCAGATATGATCCCCATTTTCCTGATTGATCGCCACTTTGAATCGCAAAGCGTTTGAGGCTGTAGGCGATTGTATAGCTTCAGTGTTATACTGGTTTTATCTGTGTCAAATACTTCAGGTGGAGGAGGCTTTAGCATGGGTTTGTACGGGGTATCCACCAGTGCTAATTTTGTTGACGAAAAATTTTCGTCATAGTTATCATCAACAGCTTTTATTTTCAGACTAAAACGAAACGATATCTAAATAAAAATGATTTCGCAACGCCTAAGACTATGACAATAAAATGTATTGATAATTTCGTAAATGAATAAAAACGAGACGAAAATGTTTGCCATTGACGAGATCCATTCAGAAGTAATGTAGTTCTCGTAAGGCGGTGTTGATCATAATGTCTATTTAGCGTGATATATAGTTCAGTAGCGTACGTACGTATTAGTTGTATCAGCATCCACTAAATAAAGGTAGGGCTGCATTTCAAAATAACAGAAAATAAATAAAATGTGAAAATCGTGCATGTTTAAATAAAGTGCTTAACTGTAATACCATAAAACCCTAATACAGTCGTGTTTATAAGTGTATTAACACGGTTAAATACAGAAGCAGACTATTTACAAGGTTACTGTTACATATGTGTGCAGACAACTCGAATTGAAAATCTCCCTCTGGCCGAAGTTGGCAACAACACGTTTTATTTGAAATTAGTGGTATAGATTTGAGTAGTAACGAGTACGTGAGTAACTAATACCAGGCTGTAACGAATCGTTATGAGTATTCAGCCATTCAAGGATTTGTTGCTGACAGTAACGAAATGACTGATCAAACCGCCCAATCGGCACTCGCCTTGCAAACTGTTGTTTGCGGCAGTTCTGACTGGCATGCAGTTGCAGCTGGTTTCCAATACCTGAACCCTGCGCTCATTGCCTGCATGTTGTATGGTTACTTATACAAGACCAAGTGAAAATGATCTACCTACTATATATTGTACTATATATTTTATGTATAAAAATATTGAGTATTATTATTGTTATTATTCAAGAAGTACTTTTGAATTGAACTGGGATTTTAGTTCCTCTACATTTCTCTTTCTCAGCTCGGTTTTCGAAGGGAAGTTAATGTCGTAGTTTTTATGAACAGTCCGAAAATGCCGCTCCACATGCCCTTCTTTGGAATAGCAATGGAGGGCTGACCGATGAGGCAAACGTACTTCGAATATGACATGGTGGAAAAAGTCCTCTTCCCATTCCGTATGGAAGTGGTACGTTTTTGGCTTCTTGGTCCTGCTCCCCCATTCATTTTTATACCATTTCTTAAATTTAGTAGATATACATTGGAGGCTAAGTAGGCGACGCGGTAACTTTCTAGAGTTTTGCAGCAACTGGATCGAGCAGCTGAACTCGTCATCCATCCTCTATTTTTTTTATGTCATACTGTACAATCTACACAGACTACCTTTGCGAACGACATATTGGGCACCCCTTAATCTAGCCTGAGACTTGCGTCCAGGCTCCTGCCATCTTGAGTAATCACTCGATAAACCCGTTTCCACTATCCAACTTAAAGTACCGAGTAACGATACGGTCATCAACTGAATGACTACGGACTGCGGTACCGATATCAATTTCATTTCTGTCAGCTGAAAAAGTGCAAATGATCATGTTCCTTAACAACCACGATCTTTATTTAAAACTATGATAAATATATCTAATAGCAGCTTGACAGCACATTTGAGTTGACTGACTGCATAAGTCTATATATAGATTTTTCTTATCTTTATTCAGTTGGCCATATTTTTATATAGGCTCTCAATGTCATGACCCGCTCATACAATCTCATGTGCCACGCCCCCTTCTTAACCTCTTGTGGATTCCCCATGTTCACCAGATGTTTCTTGTTGCTGTTATTAATTCAGTATATTTAGTCCATGTTTCAGTTTGTTTCCCCAGTCTTGTCATTGTATTGTCAGTCTGCGTTTGCCTTGCCTTTTTATTAAAACCCTGTTTCTTTCTGGCATCCCGCTCTTCTTTGTTTGCGCTCTGTGCGCCGTGTATCTTGACACTCAATTTTGAGAAAGCAATCGTGAATGCAGTTCTTACAACCAGCAATAGCATTATGCGTCAAATTACTCACACTAACGCGACGCTGCTAAGCACTGTAGGCTTACCGACTACGGTATAGTATAGCTCTAGCAGCATTCGTTATTGTATGCATAGCCAACCCAAGTGGTAATGAGTATATTGGATAACGAGTATTAAGTAACGTATTCTGGATTGCCGAGTACTCGGTAGTAACGATTACGCGAAAGTAACGGATAACCACATCAGTATTTGAAATACAAAGTAAAATGTGCTATTTTCGCCTGAAACGGCTCGTCATTCCGTTTGCGTTGTTACTCTGACAAATGTAAAACTAATATGAGAAAAACATGTCACGTTTTATATCTTTTCAAAATAATAAGACTGTCCATATCATACTCTAACAGCGATTAAAGTGATAAGTATGTATTTATATTAAAACGACACTTGAATTTTATTACCAGTGTGGGATTATAGAAAACCAATACTTAAATCCATGAACACTAAAATACATGACATAATTTGGATGTAGCTAATTTTAGGTTTATAATGGTATAATATAGATTTGCCGAGTCTGAAAGCGTGTGTCATGCCAGATGCTTGAGATCTGGCAACCCTGGAAACGTACATTTTTTTTTTTCGTTTCACCTGAGTTGATTTATATAGCAAATAGCATTACTTTATATAGTTGTTAAAAGCGGAAACTGCAACGAACATGAAATCACCAATAAACTACGTCTACAAGTATTAATTTTAATATTTCTGTTTTAATATTCAGAGAGCAGGAGTGGTGGCATTATAGCCACTTTGAAGTGATTTTAGTTTTGCACTAATGGCACTAAGACTTTTTACTCAGTTTCCAGGTAAACAAACATATGTTTATGTTTCAAATAAGAGTGAAATCTGTGTATTTGTGTACCGCACAGTCAGACCTTAATACCATCCCTTAACATTGGTTTCATTTCATCTTGGTGAACATACTGTAATGACTTTCTGACATCAAAGGGAAACTTTAAACATTATACTCTGCACTTTTAATTTTAGTCGACTAAATCAACTGTAGTTTTAGTCGACTGTAATCTTATGATATTTAGTTGATTAAAACTAAAATAATTTAGATGACTAAATTATGACAATTATGAACAAAGATCATTAAAACTGGTATGTAGTAGCTCCCCGCTTCGATAGAAATAGATGGAGGCCCCAGGATGAGTGGGGTCAGAGATGTAGGCGATGACAAATTTGACTTTCTGAACTTTTTTGTAAAGATGTGAAAATCCTTTGAACATGGTAAAGGCTTCTCTCATAGTCTGTGATATGCCAGGTGTGAGAAACCATGGAGTTGCCTTGTCATCCTCAACAGCTTTTCCATCGGAAACTCCAGTGCTCATTTGTGTCATGAGCTCCTCAGAATGGAGAAATTTCGTGAGATCCAAAATGTATGGCTCTTCATACTTCAGGGAGGTGAAGACAAAAGTGAAGATTTCATCATAGCGCGGGTCAAAAATTAATCCATTGTGCTGTGTAGGAGACACAATTTGATATTCAAACGTATTAATGTAAGATCTGAGCACCTGAAGTTCAGTCCTTTTTTCATCCAGCCATTTCTTCATCATTTCCATTGTAAAAGGTGACATATAGTGTGATGTCAGGATTTGCTCCAACGT
>JAABNX020000113.1:636037-646561 GCA_015163995.2 Mormyrus lacerda | reverse complement strand
TTAGATTGTGGGAGACATTTGGTTCCCACAATGTAATATAAACATCACTCACAACACACACACACACACACACACACGCACACGCACACACATGTATACTCATTACATTCACCACCGAGGAGCCAAGCCGCAATGCAAAGGCCCAGAGTGACGTCGTCTTTTATCATCCCCAGCAGACCTGATGTGCATGCTGGCTCCAATGTTAATTTTTTTTCCCCTAAAACCATGCATCTGAATTTGCTTTCCGCATTGTTCTCATGCAGTGCTTGTTAACGCCCACAGTGACTGCATTTCTCTGCTACACAGGGTGACTGCCTGTATATCTTCATCGCTTTAATGTCGCTTTCCTCCAGTGTCCTTTTTTTTTTTTTTTTTTTTTTTTTTTAAAAAATAAAAAAAATAATGCCAATCCCAGGGTTCATTCCATCCAAAGTTGGTTTTTGGGAGGCAAGTTAGCAAGAGAGCTCCAGCCACGACCGCAAACATGATCCTGATACTGAGAAGCACTCTCTGTAAACCCTAAACGTGGCCACATCCCCTTAATGAACCCATTCTCTCCTTCCCCACCTACATGTCGTTCAATTCTGTTCACCTCCTGCCCAGAATGATTCATATCCTAGCTAGCCAATAAACACAAATGTAAACAATCATATAGTGTCTTTCTCTGTCGGTCCTTCTCTCTCTCACCGAAGCACTTAAACACACTGAACTGCAAGCATACTGAACATCACTGTCTGCCCATAAGACTAGCTGGACGCCTGGTACTGTACGCAGTGCACACGGCATACGTGTTTCTCTCGCTGTTTCTTACACTCTGGATACAGGGCTGGTGGGCAGTGCTTTCTCTGCGGCTCGTTGCCATTCTTCAGCTGTCACCGTAACTGGGGTGGCTTTAAACTGCCGGGGGGTATGTGACCGTTTCAGCTGGGCTCATCTATCTTGGTGAGATTTTCCTCCTGCAAACACAGCCTAGGTCGCCCAGCAGGCCGGGGGGCACAGCCTTTTGGGGTGGAGCCCCCCTCCCGCAGCTTCACACACACACACACACACACACACTGCCACTAATTGAAACAGAAGTGGTTTGACTCATCGCTCATTCCCCTTTCTGCTGTCACGCCGGTCAATTTTCATCAAGCCTTTATAAACGAACCCCTTTCAGCAATGTCGTTTCATCGCTAAGGACAATCGACCATTATATCTCTCTCGGCTGCAAACAGATGAGACCCAGCAAAGCACATTTAGATCGTATTTGCGATTTTTCAAATATATGTTTATTGAATCAATTACTTAATGAATCCAGCAAAGATCGATGAGCGGTACTATAAACGTAATGAAACCAAATCCGTTTCAAATGTTTATCATTTCATTGTCACTTCTTTCAATAACGTGCAGGATCTGAAATACGTCGGCTGCCCCAAGTTATCTAAGGTGCACTTAGATTATTCTCCGGTGATTCTTATTCATTACGGAAGTAAAAATAAGATAAATGATAATAATAAAATAAAGGAAAAACCAAAAATAAAGACAAAGCGACGGTGAGTCTCAGGACAGGAGATTAACTGTGTTGCTGCAGCGGAGCCGAAACGCAGCAGAACCGGACGAGCTCATTTGTATTCAGTGCCACTCGCTGTCATTGTTTGCAGGGCGGCAGGCAGAGACAGCAGGAGGAGAGAAAACAATAATCAAATAATAATTATTATTATAAAAGTTTAATTTGTTACTCGGTTAGATCCTAAATCATAAACTCAAATGGGATGCGTATGTAAAATATGTTTATCGACGTAATACCACTACGCTCTTAAACAGGAGGCGATAAAACCCCGAGTGTAATATTACACACCCCCTTAGTCTGAATGTGAACTGTAAAGGCGTGAATGTGGATTTTAAAGGCATTAGATACATAAGC
The DNA here is from genome assembly GCA_015163995.2 of Mormyrus lacerda. NCBI lineage: Eukaryota > Metazoa > Chordata > Actinopteri > Osteoglossiformes > Mormyridae > Mormyrus > Mormyrus lacerda. Next base: position 644,655 of record JAABNX020000113.1, on the reverse strand, counting down.
AGAAAAAAACATTAAATAAATATGATTGAATAAACTAAGCAAATTCTTTACTATTAGCTAAAATCAACATGACAGATTTCAGAAATGTGTTTAACATGTGGTTTCAATTGAATTGTATTAATTGTATTTCTTGTTTGATTTTCATGCAAATGTAGCAAGAATGCAAAGTTTTTTTCTGTTAAACCGTTAAACTACTAAAGTAGCATGGGCATTCACCTATTTATAGCAGACCTTTTAAATCAGCACTTAATGAAAACATGGGATTTCTTTGAATTGTATGAGTTAATCCTAAATGCAAGCTAATGTTGGAAAGACGCGAATAACTGAAGAGAGCAATGTCAAAGTGATTACTTTACACAATGGGCGCTTCGATAGCGTTCCCCCTCCCAGTCCACAGCTGACACAGACAGACAGACACGGGAAAATCACACATGGACAAAGGCTCCATCAAACACAACTATTTGGGGTCGAGATACACTTGTCCAGACAACGGCATCGCAAAGGGGTCATTCCGAGGGGTTACTTTGACAACTTTGATACCAGCATATCCAGCACATTATTTTATTCCACATACTAACTCCAATTAACTCGTTTTCCTGCAGATGCTAATATAATGGACACACGCCTTCACCAACAACATCGACGACAACAATAACAATAACAACAACAACAACAGCAACAACAAGCAAAGATAGTGGGGTCTGTTAACATTCTTCTATCTTAATTTGGTCTTGTGGACGTTCTTACCAACTGGCGTCTCAAAGTCAAGTCATCTTGCCCTCGCACGGGCCCAGAGGGGGCGGAGAGGGAGGGCTGGGGGTCGCCGTGGGCGGGGGGCCCCGGGACGGTGTCCCCGAAAGACAAAGCGCTGAGAACCAGGCACTCCTGCCTCTGCTTCAGGAGCTCCAGTTTGCACAGCCCGGCCAGGCTCGCCTCAATCCGCTCCTTATTCCGACTGCGATCTGCTGTCATGGGGAGAGAGAAGGCGCCTTGCATAGCTCTCCTCCTTTCCTGCCTTCTTTTAGAACAATAACTCCTCTTTCACACTTTCCGGGACAAAAATGGATCTTTTCACTGTAATTTTACTTTTTCTTCAACATTACACTTCAGATGCTGCTATTTTCTGCAAAGTCTCAGACCGCTGATAACTCCAGTCAGTTTGTTCACCCGCACAATCTTACACTTGTACTAGACTGAGCATCAATCGCTCATCTTTGTCGTTTTTCTCTGCTACTTCTCAGTCCGTAGCTGTCAGCTGCCAATTAATGTATTCCATTCTTGCTTTGGCTCTATTGGGTGAGGAATCTATGATGCATTAAATATTTATTATTTCTGCCCTGCCCCCCGCAGCTAGTCCTCACCCGCTCCTTGACGTGGCTGGACTGCTGTTCTTAGTTGCGTAGTTAACATAGTCCAGCCTCCTTGCAGCGGATTCGCCGAAATCCGCAAACAGCCCGCCTTTTCCCGCGAAATAGCCCCACCCCTCGTATAACAATCACCGAAGCTGGCTAATTATAATTACAGTAAACATTTCAGTTCAGAAATTTACTCACTAAAGCATCAAAAAAGCATAAAAAATTATAAATCGTATTTTAAAGTATTTTAATAAAGACCGAATAATAATTCACTTACATTCATTTCTAGATACAGGTGTAAATAAACACAGCTACATAAGGCCAGAATAGAAATTTACATTTTAAAAAGATATACATTTTATGCATGTACATTTTCTGTGGGCTGTATTTAACTATTTTGATGTATTTATAATAATGCAGATCAATCGGTTGGTTACAAATTTATGTTTATAATAACGTCAGATTAAACATGCCTGCATGGATTACTGATGGAAAAAAAAGATTTTTTTCAGTTTATAGAGTCTTTTTGATAAATCACACAATTAGAGTAATTTGCGTTTGAAGGCCAGTATTTATTATTTATTCTTTTTATTTCAATTTCCCCGTCCAATGTGGATTTTTATCGATTATCTCGGCCATGAGTGAGCATGTTCACCCAGTTTTTGTTACGTGAGAGTTGACACACAGATTTGCATTGCATGTTTTTAAAATGATAATAAATGTGTCTTAAGTGACATTACATAAAACTTTGCACTTTGAAAACCTACTGAAATACCTTTCCGTTCGAAAAGGTAATTTGCATGATAAGCTTTATTATCACTGTGCAAATGCAATGTCTGGAGGAACCCTGTAGATGCCTAGTGAAAGATAAAAGTATAAAACCACTAACACTCACAGATTATACTCGTAAATTCAGACATCATGAAATTAAATTTAAATACCTAATATAAAGAATGATTAAAAAAATAGTAAAGTACTGGAAGAAAAGAATTCAGCAGCGTATCATTGTTAGAGGAATATTAGACTAAATATAATATTTCACTTGGGGAGGGGGGAGGGTAGAATAAATAAATTACTGCCCTTGAGGACTGGGGAGGCAAATAAAGGAGCAGTCACAGTAGTTGAGCAGCTAATGAGAGACCTTTCATAATGGCGTTACTAAACCGTAGTCAGAGACACATTGCCTTTAAAGCACAGCACACCAGCGATCTGTGACGGAAAGCGACCAGAAATGCGCGTGCAGCTATTGTATTGCCTTCTTTCTGCAGGTGAAGGTTAAAATGTCTAAAAATTGCAATGTGTGCTGTCAATCAACGAAGTGGGAAATAAGAAGTGGTCAGTGATTTACAGGCAGGGCTTTAGCTAGAAATTCATCCTGAGCCCCCGTTTAGACTGCTACCTTCAGTCTTAGGAAATATGGGTCCCATGTGTGTAATATCATGTGCAGAGCAGTATGGAGAGGAGACCCCTGGGTAGAGCGGCAGCCTGACGTTAGGATTTGAGGCCCCTATAAAATGATGCGCCCCCTGTATCTGCCAGAGTATCCAGACCCCTCCCATATCTGTTTACAGGACACCTACTCCCTGTGATGCTCCAAGATCCACGAAGCAAAATGAACCCATGTTAGCATGAACTACAGGGTGCCGCCGTACTTTATACCAGTGTTTCCTAATCCAGTCCTTGGGGACTTGCAGACAGTCCCAGTCTTTGCAAAAACGTGGACCGTCTATCGGTCACCGAGGACTGGATTGGGACACTGCTGGGTACAGTACTGCTTTCACACATACTGAATGCCTGATATACTTTTTCAAATAACAAATCGAAAATAAAGACCGGTGACAGCAATCCAAAGCTTTGTTCAATACTCTTTATTTATATCATCCATTTCTACTTCACGTGAACCAGAAAGCTGTTGGGTCTTAGTCTCTAGCAGGCATAGTCACCCACGGACCACAGGCTGCGCACAGCGCAGTTGTGTTTGTCTGAGTACAGCGTAAATATAAGCAACATATACATACAGTATATATGTATAAATCTATTCAAGATTCATCGATAGAGATCAAAACAGGTTCTAAAAAACATACATCAGATAATGTTGTGACAGACTTTAAGGTACGAGATTTCCCCCCCCCCCCCCCCGTGAATGAACGGAGGATTGTATCCCAGTGGTGTGAAGCTGGTTTTGGCGGGAGACTGGCATTGCCTTTCCAGAGGACTACTCCAACCGAAAGGCAGTGTACAGAATTTCTAGGGTCCCTTGGGCAAATGTCTGAGCAATAAGCTCTCAAAACAGGGCAAGGATGTTAGCAGTTCATAATAATGCCCAATGAACCATTCTCCACTCTGGCTCTCCTACACATTAGAGATTAATCTCTTTTACCATGTACTTCATTTTAAAGGACTTTCGATTACAGTCCTATTCACTAATTCATACATGGTCAATCACAGATTATATTACTTGTAAATGTTTTCAAATGACAAACTGCAGTTTATTCATTCCTTGCACTACTGGTAAATAAGAACCAAAACTTTTACCCATAAAATTGTCGGTTTTGACCAGCTCTGGTTGATTTAGACGCCATCCACTTCGCACATGTCCAATCCTCGCCCGATTAAAAGACACGTGCTCAAGGTCATTTTCACTGTGGTATATAAGCAGGGCTCATGCACTATTTGGAAATCATACGGTACAGTATGTCAGAAACCGAGGCTCTCAACAAGCAGGCAAACGTTGTGACGAGGAATCACACACACAGTTAAATAGATTACAGCAGACGCCGGTGTGCTTCGCGGTCTGCACCGAAAAAGACTGAATAAAACACTTAAAAGAACAAAAATTATAATGACCTTCTGACAAAACTGACTGCAAACTCATTCACTCCTAATCAACGTTATATGCCATTTGTTTGTATTTAATCTGGGATAGAGGCAGGTCAGTCTTTTGTATTTTGTATTTATATTTGAACGAAAAAAAGAATAAAATGAATCAAGACCAAATAAAATTAATCATCTTTGTAGATGAAAACAATCTGGTTTTAAAGCATTTAACACACTGTCCTGTTTTATAGAAATAATCAATTTCACAATCAAGTATGATTATTTGTGCACGTGTGTGTACATACACACACCATAACATTTAAAATGCAAAACAGTACCTTGTATTCATTACGAAAATAATTATTTTCTTGTTTGTTATAGTAAATCTGGAACATTCCAACTACATCTATCCAACCCTCAATCCATGATGTCGATGAGAAACCTCACACATGAATACTGGTCTCTCAGACTCATATGAAACACAAAACTGCTTTTTTTTGCAGCTGTTATACTATATTTGCAATACCTGTGGCCTAACAGTTCAGAAATGTTAAATCCACACCACAGAGCGCGACTACTTCCTAACGTCTGCGCACATCGCTGACGTCCATTGACTCAGAATACAGCTTAACTTGCAATTTGCAGTCAGGTGAATTGTACGCCTCGTACGCCGGCTATTCGACTCACAACTGTGTTATAAACATTGTGACGTTGGGCTTTACATAAGCTATAAAGCATCAGTGACAACAATTTGTATTAAACAGCAACTGAACCAATATAACTGTATGCTTGATAAGCACCATGTAACCACTATGTAAGTACACACCGGTAAACAACTACTACATCTGGAACAGAAGGTGAAATTATATTATTCAGAAACATACTCAGTCTGACCCACATTGAATGTGTCAATAACTCCATCCCAACAACATGCCGGCTGTGAACACTCGCACTAATGTAATAAAGAAAAAAACATTTGTGAAAATTATGCACTGCAGCAGCACATTGGTGAATTACACAGTAAAAAAACAAACACAAAAATGAAACACAATCAATGTATAAATCACAAATATAATATAAACATGAGCAGAGAAACCGCTATACATAAAACTTTCATGTGAATTTGGCTACATGATCCTGGATCTGCTACATGTAGCTAATTCTGTGAATGTTAATTTGTAGCCTAGGGACGTTAAAATTGTGCTGAATACAAAAGATGAATATCTAACCTTCAGTTACTGCTTTCACAGAACCCTTCCTGGCTTGAGAGGGTATCCTACTAACAGTTATACCCATGTATACGTTTCTGTTCCTTGAGCATTCCTTCATTCTCATCATGCCATGACGTATCAAACTTATCTGCACAGGTTTTTCCACCATTCCAGCACAGTACTTCATTTTTTCTCATCGAAACACAGACGCGGCAGTGGAACCTGTCCTTACATCCCACTGAGGCATGAAAGCTAGTGTGCAGAAGACAGTTCGGGGAGTTCACTGTTCTAGTACATTCTTTGTGACCACATTGATCACGACCAGTCTGATGACAGTCACGGTACCACACGGATTTATCGAAGAGAGGGTCACCGTACCTTGGGGCAAATTGCACAAAAAAAAACATCAAGATGTTTCACCATCATACATTTAAATGTGTGAGATGTTGAAAACAGTTCAGATGATTCAGACCTACTCTATAACTTCCTCATCCAATAGGCACACATCTCATTAGGGGTAAATGTAAAATGCACACATATTTAGGTTCATTGGGGCAAATTATTTTCAGTTTCTTCAAGCAGGGGACAGAATACAGTCCTTCCAGCACATCTATAATAAATAATTGAGGGCCATAGTCACCCCAACCAAGCCCCTCGCTCCCAAACTCTCATGTTTAAATAGAATTATGTTATGTGGTCTTCTTGGATTTTACACTTACTGTGTTCTGCTGCATGCAGAAAACACTGAGACACATGAAATTGGGTTTTACCTCCAGAACCTAATAAAAGGTGCAATAAGCTCGTCTTGGCCTATCAGCAATTGCATAAATGTTTTATAATCTCTGTGCTTCCTAATAATACTCTGGAAGATGGTTCAACTAAAATTTAAAGCTCACAAAATGCCAGGAAGAGACAACACCGAAAGCGCAACTGAGCTCGGAAAACATGGAAAGAAACCTTGTTTTATGACGAGGAATGTGATATATTGACAGAATCTATTGCAACACATGCTGAGTACAGAGTTTATAGTACAGAGGTGGTCATCTCAGATGTTACGGACAGCTCTCCTCTTTCCACATGTTAGAGTCACTCTGCCTTCAACTCCAATTGCACATTGCTGTTGGTATTTAGGAGCTGGCGTGGGGGGGGGGGTATGGCCAGTTATATCTTCAACATAAACTATATTCAACATCAGACTTGAATGGGCTGCAGTCATTCAAATGATTTTGGACAGACAGAGTGGAAATAAAACACTACTGATATGTCTACTGTTGTCAGAGTCGCTGTGGACTCCTCAGCTGGACGGCATGAGCTGAGAGCTGGCAGTTCACCTGAACGACGGCTCCAGCTAGCTGGAGAGTAAAGGTGCGGTCACACACGCGCAAAACAATATTCTCATACAGCTCCACTGTAACCGATCGACGTGAAAAGCCGAAACTTTGCTTCCGGTAGCACAGTGAATTTGTGGGCAGTTTAAACTTTGACCCGCGATTTCGCATCGCTAAACCGATCCGTTGCGGCATGTGGGCAGGATTGACCCCTCAGGTTCAAAGAAGTGCAATGGAGAGGATATTTATTTTACGTACATTAGCATTATTATGGTGAGAAAGTAAAAAATAATGTCACAGTTTATACCAATAATGTATACTTATGTACCAGTTATACTTATGTACTAACTAGCATGTATATCGGCATACGGTATTTTCAGAAGCAACACTATTCATTAGCTGAATGAAAATACCACAGTATACCGTATAATCTGATCATGCCCATTTTCGATGGACTCTGAAGAAGCCGGATATTTTTTTGTGCTAGTGTGACTGCATCTTAAGGGGCAAAGCACAGCTATGTGTGTGAGGGTTTACAAAGAGCCCAAGTGCCCTACAACGGAGCCACTCGTGTGTAATGGACTGCCGACGTCGCGGCGATTCCCCGAGGACGATGCAGGATGAAGAGCACCTTTTGCCATCAGCATATGCTGCCTGACACATGGAGCGTCAGACACTGCTTACACTCACAGGCATGTGCACGACACAAACATAAATTACATGCCAAGGACGTATCTAGTCATGTTATCAAAACACTCATCCCTTCCCTGCTTAAACTCTGCATCTTTCCATAGAGCTCTGTGAGGTTTCATATATACATAAATTAAAAATAAATATCTGAATCATAACTTACACACACACACACACACACACATATATACACACATACACACACACATATATACATATATGTATATATATATATATATATATATACATACATATATATACACATATACACACACATGTATATATATAAATATGTGTGTATATATATATATATATATATATATATATGTATGTATGTGTGTATACATATATATAATTTCCATCTTCAAGCATTTTCAAGATTCACAGTTGAGTAATCAAACACATTATAACACAGGTCGACCCCCTTCCCCAGCTGCAGTATCCCTTTTTATTGACTTACAATGAACTGATTGCTCCGCTTCCATCACTACCATTTGCCTACATGCAGCCAAAGGATCTCAGATCCACTACTTGGTGCACGACATCAAGTCACTCGTCAGTCCGGCCCAGTGCGACGCCGACTACTCAGAGAAAAACCGCGCTTAGCCGGTCAAATTCACACACAGCTTTCCTAGCTTCCTCATAGGTCTAAACTAATAATACTAAAGTACCCTTTTGTATCCAACCCTATAAGGCTTGAATAAATAACCTGTTTGAAAAAGGAAATTTAGATTGCCTTTATGTTTATGTATGTTCTGTCTGAGGAAGGTACCGGGCTCAGCAGAATTTGAAGACAGAAGACGACAAATAAAACTGAATTCATGGTATGACTGTGATTAAAGCCGGGATAGGCTAAAGCAGCCATTACCATGGAGTAGCGGGACCCTAGAACATGGTGACAGTAAGTGAATGCACAAGACAAGACAGCGCACTTACAGATGCCAATGTGTTGTCTCTTTGAAACAGGCTACAGGTAAAGTCAGGCTTTGACAGCGAGGAAGGGGTGACTCCTGGAGAGTCACATGATGTTAAGGCTCGGTGTGAAGCGGAGTACACCGCCGCTGCCCCCTGGTGGCCGGCTTGGTGCGGAAACGCAGCCGTGGGAAAGCCGAACCTGACCTCCTATCTCTCAATTCCTGCCGTCATGGACATTAATTTTTAGGTTTTTATTCTTTTTTTACGAATGAAATTCACAACATATAATTATTAACTATGTT
>JAABNX020000113.1:621752-636019 GCA_015163995.2 Mormyrus lacerda | reverse complement strand
ATATAACATATAAATGCAACACCATGGTACATAACTATCAGGGAAACCAGCCCTAACACTCCATGGAAGCTTAGTAAAAATAAGCCCTGTTGAAAACACTTTAAATATAATTATTCAAAATATACATCTATATATTCCACCTTTTAATATCTGAACAACGAACATCCGGTGGACTTGTGGTCGTTAATTTACTTGGTCCCAGATTTGAAAGGTTAAAAGGGATACTGCAGCACCGAGCTCTGAGGGCCCGTCCGATCGAAACAGTCTAGGGACTCCTGAAAGTCTGGGAACATAAAAAATCTTTTGTTCTTCTTATCCACAAATATAGCAGGAGCTGGACTAGAAATCTTCATCAAGAAGAAGTTTAGGTAAAGATAATTGCATGCTAGAAATTTTCCCATCTCTATGCGGTAACAGCTTATGATAAAACATTCTGCAAAAGAATCAACATAGGAAAAAAAAAAAACAAAGCAAAAACAAAACAAAAAGAACAGGACTGTGGAAGTGTAGGCCGAGGTGAGCGACACTGCCACCTTCCCAGGATGCCTCGGTGCTGACGGCGGCCCACTTCCTGTTGGCAAGGTCTCGTGATCTCGGTGGGCGGTGGCAGCAGCAGCAGATGCGTTCCTCGATCATGCTGGTCTGGTGCAGGTACTCTCTCTCGCACACTTGTACGCATATTTAACTACGCATAGTCAGGTATTGCACACTGATCCCTCTTGGCCTATGGATTGTCTGTCAGTGATATCGGCTCCTTTTTTCTTCTGCTTCTGGGCTGTAGTCCCTCAGGCCGACGCCTTTCTGGAGGCTCAACAAGGAGTCCTTCATCTGTGAGGACAGAGGAGCATGCTTGTGATGCTGGACACAAAGAATGGGCACCCACACCTAATGATTATTGATGGAAGCAGAGAGCATCATGGGTACGACACAGGAATAGTCAATGCCACAAAATTGAGCAGATGAAGATGTTGCACAATCTGCAATAAGCCACGCCCCGAGGAATTTTCCGGGCAGATGTGCACCCCCCCCGGGTTTCCCGGTGTTCGTGTCCGTTCCCTCTCACCTGATCTAACAGCAGGACAGAGGACTTAATGATCTCCTTCCATTTCTGCAACTCTGCATCATGGTAGCGCTGCTGCGCCTCCAGGAGCTGCGCCCACTCCATCTGCGTCTGCGGCAGCTTGCTGATCCGAAACAAACGAACAGCGCGGCACAGGTCAAACCGGCCGTCCTCTCAACGGTACCGGACGTTCCGGAATGTTCCCAGCGACATTCGCATAGCAATATTGCCAGAAATACCTCGCTGAAGAAACCACATGCGTCAAATTTAACACTGATTCTCTAAACTCCTATAATTTTCTTTTTAAAATTTATTCGCAATTTAACTTATTCAACTGCAGCAACCTGAACCATCATAAACAAATGTAAAACGCAACTTGCTGTCATTTTCATGCAATATTTTCGTATTTTCGCTCATGAGAGGTAGTGCCTCAAGCTTCCAGGGCTTGAGATTGTATTCCTACACTACTCTGAGTGTGCATATGTGTGCGTTTGCATGTTTTCTCCGTGTTTATGTGTGTTTTCTCTGGATGCTCCAGTTTCACAGTCCAAAGACATGCCGTTAGGTGAATATATCCATATATCTTTCTGAGATCCAGAAATGCATTTCTGTCCAGTGTTTTTGCGCATATCACTCATATTATACACGCCAGTCCTGCTGTTGCTTAAAGATTATGTTAAGGTTTTAAGATGACATCACAAGTGCGGAGATGTGATTTTTCCATCCCAATGTTTAAGTTACAGATGGATGGTGTCCCATCCAGGGTGAGATAAGCTCCTGCTCACGTCTCACATCTCCAGCACAAGAGACATTTATTCTAGGGCTGTGGACAGACCTTTCATGCAGCCGCAGGCCCTGCCAGCTGGTGAGGCTCTGGGTGCTGTGCTCTAGCATCCATAGCTTGTAGAACAACAACATGTTGAGGAACACCAGCAAGACCAAACTACAGGGATGAGGGCAAAAGATCCAAAATCAAGACCATGACAGGACAGGACCCCCCTGGTGATGCCCAGTAATCATCACGTCCACAGAACAGTACGGTTTGTCAGCAGACATGTATACCTTAAACAAATCCTACGGAAAGCGATGAAAGAGAAGGAAATAGGAATTACACTCATAAAGAGAATGAAGAACAGGCATGCATGACCACATTTTTGGCGTTTGTGAGGAAGAGTCACAGAAGAAATTTTTAAATTGAAAATTGAAAGGCTTCATACAAAGACTACACAGGAGTACAAAAACAGGACTGAAAGTGAGGTACTAACATAATCAAAACTATTCAAACGAAAGTGTAACATTTCCATGTTCCGACAAAAGCATCTCAAAACTGCTATACTGATTCGTAGAACGGGGACATAAAAACGGTGTGAGGTGGGATGTTGTGTCTGTGTGGAGTGGACTGGCCCCGAGGCTGGACCCCAGGCGTGCAGCTGGTGATACTCACACAAAGGTCACGATGAGGAGGAGCTTAGAAACACTGTACAAGGCCAACCCACTGGGTACGTGTTCAGGGATGTGTCTGGTTTGAGTGGAACCTGCAGGGGGAGCCAGTGAGGCACGATTTAAAAAATTTAACCAGCACTGACGCAAAGCGGTGCTTGAATTGTTAATCACTTACTGTTTTTAGTAAAGGAGCTTTTATAGAATCTAAAGAAACTTCCCCAAAGCCACAGCAACAGGGGCCCCATGGGGAGTGGCGGAAAGTTCATTTCCTTAATCACTACGCCCCCTGTTGTGCATGGCAGCCTGCAGGTTTTAGCCCTGACCTGCCACGTGTTTGATGCGATGGATAACCTCCTCGTCTGTGGGCGTGGTGACAGGGCTGAGGGCCTCGTCCAGGTGCTGGGTGCGGACGTGGGCCAGGGGCCGCTTCCTGCGACGGGCCGCCGCCGTCTTCGCCACCTTGGATTTGGGGGAATCCCTGTGGAGCTCAGTCAGCGCCTCTTCCATCTTGGAGAGTTCTAGCTCTGCGGGCACAACGGGGTTAACCAGGCTGCCGCCGCAGTTTCAGCACGCCGTGCGGCCGCACGCCCCTGATTGGCAGGTCACCGGATCAGATTCTACGGTCGGCACAGTGATGTCACCCTTGGGACCCTGAGCAAGACCCTTAACCCTCAAATCCTGCAGGGGCTGGCTGACCCTGCTCTCTTCACTGTACGTCACTTTGGATAAAAGTGACCAAATATGTAAACTTATAAGCAAGTCAGTTGTTTTCAGTGTGTTCTTACAGTATATATTGTGCAGTATTTTAATGAACATAAAAACATGCATACAAACGAGAGGAGGCCATTCGGCCCATCAAGCTCGTTTGGGGAGAACTTAACTAATAACTAATAAAAAAATAATAGTTGTTAAAATCTTATGTAGCTCTGATTTAAAGGAGCCCAGGGTTTTAGCTTTCGCTACACTAGCAGGACGACTATTCCATACTCTAACTACATGCTGTGTAAAGAAGTGTTTTCTCAAATTTGTTTTAAAATGTTCTCGCGCTAATTTCTACTTATGATGTATTAGCTCCGCACCCTTCAATCAGGTGGGCTATACTCACCCAGATGGCGGAAATTTTCATCCAACCCACTCCAGAAGTTTTTCTCAATGAAGCCTTTGACGAGTCCCCAGGGCTGCTTCCGGTACCGGAGCTCCGTGGAGACCCTGGCATAGAAGCAAGAAGAAATGGCCGTGTGCAGTGTGCGCCATTAACGTGGTCACGTGGCGCCATGGTCACGTGGCGCCATGGTCACGTGGCGCCATGGTCACGTGGCGCCATGGTCATGTGACGGATGCTGACCAAAGAACGGCCGTGCCTCACCTCAAGCGGCACTTGCTCTTGGCTACTCGCGTCAGCATGTAGCGGTTGAGCGTGTAGAAGTAGTCGTGGTACGGGACGTCGTGCGTGATCACCTCCGCGTCGATGATGTAGCATTCACTTTCCTGGCTGGCCTTGTACAGGGTCTGCAGGATTGTAACAGCAAGACACTTGAACAAACACAATGTATTAACTTCATATTTTCTCACACATCATGCTGTCCCTTTGCTAAATGTGCAGGTGCACATTTATACCCTTGATTTCATGTAATAACACTGACTTACACTCAACAAAGAGACTTTCTGGTCACTACCGTGGGAATGACAGAATAGTGGATAGAAAAGACTTTTATTTTTAAATTTTTTTACTTAAACCGATTTAAACACTTTATAACCATTTTCAACTTACAAAAATATTTTTTGTTGTTTCACTGAAAACCACTTCAAGACTATAAGTATGAACTTTTCAAACAGAGGACTGACACAAGCCCCTCTGTGGCGGTTCCGGTCTGACCTGTGTCTCTGTGACCGTGGCCGTCTTAGGAGCCAGCGGGTTGGAGAGGGAGATGGTGTACATGATGTCTCTCGTTTGGTTTCCTGAATCATCCTTCTTCCACGGGTGGTACACCACGTCTGTGAGACAGGCAAAGCGGCGGTGCTCGACACATCAAGCTGCGGGCACCTTGGCGGGCCATGCCGGGAGTGGGCAGTGCGGAGACAGGACTCACCGGAGAATCGCCGTTGCTCCATGAAGTCGCTCATGAACTGTGATTCAGTGAAGAGGATGTCATACATCTTGTCCACGCTGAAACTGTACACCTCATTGATGTACTGTCGGCCGTTCAGGTCATCGTGAAACGCCTGCACTTCCCCTGCACACGAAACACACAGGGGGGCACCCCCTAGTGATAAGTCTCCTAAATACACTGCATCGGAAATGATAAACGGGGTCCTGTGTGTTTCAAATTTAGAATTAGAATTTAGTGATTAATTGTCATTGTTGACACACCACAACGAAATGTGTTCTCTGCATTTAACTCATATGTGACATAGCAAGAGGCAGCTAATTCAGCACCCGGAGAGCAGTACCTTGCTCAGGGTACCTCAATGGTGCCTTGCTAGTCAGGGATTCGAACCTGCAATCTTTCAATTACGGGTGCACTTCCCTAACCATTAAGCCGCCGACGCCCACAACAGTTCCCCAAACCGGCCCGCGCTGCTACCTTCGTCGTGTGTTTCGGAGGAGTCGCTGAGCTCCGTTGGGATGTCCTCATTGTCGTTGAAGTCGAGCGACGGAGAGGGGACGGGCTCGCTTGGTTCGCTGCCCTTGTCTTCGGGCATCGGGATAGACAGCAGATCCCCGTCAGGCAGGCAGTCTGTGTACACCTCCGGGGGGAGGTCAAACTGCAGGGACAAGGGGGGGGGGGGGGAGCAAGGCCAGTCAGGAAGGGCCCATCATTAACACCTGATGCGACATCTAATCACATGGCTGCTCCATCTCCCCTTTCTGCCATCAATGCTTCCCTTGGAATTGTGCTACCTTAACTGCGACGGCGTTATGCAATGTGTAATCTCAGCCGCAGCGGGAATGTAGGTGAAAGGGCAGCATGGATCTGCTCAGCCTGCCTAGGGACGCGTTGAACTGGTCCATAGTAAAGGTCACCACTCTTCAGGGTTTCATTTAACCAGGCTTTGTAGAATTTTGTAGTAGAAAGTTCAAATTCCAAGAGAGACACGCCACTGTATCATCACTCCGTCAAATAACACCCTGCTGCTATCAGCACTACACTGAACTGAGGCATCTGCCAGAGGTGAAATGTCCCTGAATGAGTTCATGGCTAGGCGGAGGTCGTGTTACTGACGGAGAGGGGGGGCTCGCTGCTGCTGGTGGAGGTGATGGTGCTGTTGGTGATGGACTTCTTGGGCAGTAGCGGGCTGACGTCATGCTTGGCGTCCGAGTTGCTCTTGGAGGAGTTGTCATTCACCTCGTTGTCCTCGGCGGGAATTTCCTCGCAGTACCTATGGGGGGGGGGGGGGTGGGGGGTAGCAGGGAACAGTTAGGGATTAAAGGGAACAGTCAGGGATTAAAGGGCGTTTTCTGCTCATCAGCCGTAATTTCTGACTGTGTTCCCGAGGCACAGTGTTTCCAGGCACACACACGAGAAAAGATACCTGGATTCAAAGAGTCACATGATAGTTCTGTTCATCTAAAATTGCAAGAAAAATGTCTACTACATCCAAACGATCAGGGTTTGCCCTTCCTCCACCAAAAAGAACTGCCAGTTGGGATTTCACACTGCCCATGTTGAGAATGCACAGTTGACAACGGGTATTAATTTAGAGCAGGCTAAAAATAACTGTGACAGGTGGTGTCATCTAATCCCGGACGGTAATTAAGGAGCCTTACATAAGGCCGAGGCAGAACATATGTGATGAGAAGAACTAAGAGCTTCAGATGAGGATTTCTTAGAGTGTCGGGTATGGTGGTGGAATCTTGGAACGGCAAAACTAACCCCATGGTGTTAAAGTCATCGTCGGGTGGCACATAGTCCTCATCATCACTGGTAAGGCCCAGCTCATTGCCGTAGCACTGGTGAACAAAGTGCCACAACTCCTTGGGGCACAATGGCTATGGGGTAGCCAGAGAGAGAGACAGGGGAAGACAGGCTCAAAACTTCATTTCATTTTTCTTTTGTTCCATCCAACGACATACGTTCTACAGTAGTACTGTGGGTCCCCGAGATCCGGCTAGGGAAACACTGTTACACAGGATTCGCTGCTCTGACGGGAACAAGCGATTTTTGACAAAGATTGCAATAAACACAAGCCAGCCTGCATCAGGTCCTTCAATACTACGAAAACATTTAACCCCCAACTCGATTAAAGAGCCATTCATATTGTCATTAATAGCACAGAAGAACTGAAAGCTTCTGTGCCACCTCTAAAAGACCATAATCCGGGACGTCAGCAAATCTGACTTGAATGCGTGATTATTAATTGTTCTGCGGTTCACTGGCTTTCGGGTTATTGTAGCTCAACAAGTGCAGTAAAGTGCAAACAACGCAAAGGTCATAAGTTCAAATCCCATGAAGCAAAGAAATTACATCCCTTCGGGCTTACAGTTTCAGATAAACGGATGCACTGAGTGAAACAGAATACAAAAAAAAAAAACCCGACCTTTTCCAGAAGGGCGTTCTGCCACAACCTGAACATCATCATGTATGTTCTGTCCCGGGCGCCGAACGAGGTGAAAAAGTGCTGCGGGCGGGAGATACAGGGAGATGAGACCGGCATGCCGGGTGGGAACCCGGAAGAGAGGAGTGGAGACGTCGGTGGTCCCTCACCTTTTCGGCATCAGTGCAAACTTGAATAGCATTGGGGATGAGGCGCGCGGTCTTCTCCTTCGTCATGGAGCAGATGTCCTTCAGCCGCACTGTCAACTGCGGAAAAAAGGGCAGCGTAGGTGGCACACACAATCGAGGCGGGAGACCTCATCTGACATGTTCGACACTCAGCGAGCTACAGACGCCCTCCGGCTGAAAAAGCCGGAGTTTCTTGTCGGTTAAGACGCAGAGAGCGAAAAAATATGCCAGAAGGATTCCAGAAAGACAAGTCCCTACCAGGGTTTCCCAGCGGAAGATGTTGCTATAGAAACAGATCCAGTTTTCCGAGAGGTAGAGCCGACCCTGCAGCAGGATGTCCCTTTGCAGGGCACAGGAGTAATCTGTCGGGAAGTCAGAAGTCATTACAGACCGATTAGCGAGGACCACAAGGACAGACACCATGTTTGATGTTTCAGTTGGGGGGAGTTTCAACTAATGCCGGCAGGTAGGTGGTACTAAATAATGCCAGCAACCCAAAACCGGAAGAAAATCGCACCATATAATTGACAGAAATAAATCAGAAGTGGTGTGCTGTTGTGAAAAGATTCCTTGACTGGAAAGCACTGATCCCAGGATTCATTCTGACTGAATTCCCCTTGATGAACGGGCCCCTCAGCCTTGGCCTCCTCACCGACAATGAGCCGCTCCGTGTCCGGAAGCTGCTTGAAGAGCTTCCTGAAGTCCTCATTGCGCTGCTTGTACGTGGGACTCAGCACCTGGGGTGGGGAGGGACAGACGTTATCCTGAGAGGAGGGGATAGTATGGAAACCTGCCCGCTTGACGTTAGCGTTCCGAGACCCCCCCCATACTACTTAAAACCTCCCACAGGCTCTACGTATGGATGGGTGACATGCTGAGCGTGCCGGGTTCTGTGACCCCATTCCCCTCCGTCACATCGAACCAGAGATCAGAGAGAGTCCGTTGTCATTCCTTGCATGCTGCCTCATTCTCTACCGCTAAGTTCAACAGGCTGATATCTGACTCATATGGTCACACAGGCAAACATTGAACCAAATCCCAAGGCAGAGGCAACAGTACTCTTAGCTCAGAGAAAAAGCCCAGAAATCAGAAGGCAGGAATATCATGCAGTGACCAGCGTGCCAGACCTGTGGCAAAGCCTACCGATGGCCCCCGTTTAGCATCCGTTTCAAACATACTACTGTCTCTTGACTACCTGCTGTCCCAACAGGGTATATATAACTCAGTAATTTAATCCGTTCGAATTCTACTGACCACTGAAATATACCCAACATGTGACACCTTGGCTGTGGTCTGCAGTCCCAGTTTCGAAGTCAGAATTTCCTGCGTCATTATCATGGGAAACATATTCCAGCACTGTATTCCAGTGATCAGGGAACTTGGCCAATTTCTGAATCCAAATCCTGGTAATTATCAGAGAACAACCTTCAGTTTTAAGCCACTGACTTCACTTTGGGGTTTATCTTGATGGCTTTTACGTTAATGCTAAGCGGTGGTGGACAACAGCCAGACTGTGGTGCTACGCGCGTCTTTGCATGCTAACATGGCTGCTTCTGCTGGACAGCTGTGGAGGCAGAAAGGGGGAATTGAAACAAGAGGGCATTATGAGCCTGTTATATCAGTAAGCATTCGGGTTTCATTTGGGTGTGTTGAATATCCATAAACCGACGGAAAACAAAAGCTTGTTTCATTTTGGGGGTATAGAACAGGCTGAACGGTTCCACAGCAACAACCGTCGTCCAGGCTGCTCTCATTTACACAAATTATAAATGAAATATTATTTTACTTATCTATCAATATAACCTAAAAACTGCATGGTGGTTCAAATACGCAGACCAAGCACGTATAATGATCTTAGACGGCTTTTGTAAACATGGACAAACTCTGAAAGATGACAGCATAAACCATGGTGTGTTCAAGAGAACTGGAAGCTCAACATGTGAGGAAATTACGTGGTCAGAGACCTATGGGGAGGGTTGGTCGTTCACCTTGATGTCTCATGACAAGTGTCTAGAGGCACTGAGACACAGTTGCCATGGGACAGACCATGGAGATGCTCAGCCGATGTGACTAGAGAAGGCAAGCGAACACGGCTGCCAGTGTAAACCGCCAGTGGGTTGATGGACTGGTGTCTCTAACACCCAGCAGTGCTTACATAGAGGGTCAGTTTGCCAGTTACCATCCCTGGTGCGCCCCGACGCCCACCCCTACCGCACACCTCTTGCGGAAAAACTTACGGCAGGGATCTCCTCAGACTCCCAGTCCCAGCTCCCCCAGATGCCCCCCTCCCAGTCATTTGTGGTCGATGCCTGTAGCAGCCACTTAGTTAGGGCCTCTTCCAGCTCCAGGAGAGCCTCCCAGTCCGAAAGGGAGTCTGACAAAGCCTCCATCTGTGGTTGGCACACCGGGGGTCACCCTCGAGAAAAAACAGCCTGGACACCCTGCTGAGAACGAGCTCTTTTGGTCCAGCCGACGGCACCTATCTGAATGCGGACGACCCGGCAGAAGCTAGCCTGTCTCCTGAAGCGATCCCCATCAACTGGTGCAGGGGTCTGCCAAAAAGTGTCCGCCAAAGGGCTCTTCGGGCTGCTCCTAATCTATGTGGTGCCACTTGTAGCCCGGGTGTTGAACTACGCTGGCTCCAACTGCACAATCTCTGGCTCACACGAAGCACCACGACGGCTGACCTGGAGTAACCCCGGAAGACAGCCCCTTTGTTGTTTTGGGCTCCTTGTGTCCGTTGTGCATGCGCACAAACCGCCAGATCACGGCCCCCCTTCCTGTGTCCGGCACAGCCCCAGAATGAACGGAGAGCAGAATAAGTGGAGAAATCCTGTGCTTTAGGTCAGGAATGCTGATCTTCTTATTTGAGACTCAAGGACTATTGTTTCACACTCCTGACAGGATGAGCAAATTAAGGAAGAAAATCAATGTTGGGGCATCGACATGAACTGGCTAAATGCATTTGTTCCTTTGAATCCTTTATGCTGATTCTGTCTGACAGTGATAGCGAACAGCTGTTTAGTTTTATGAAGCAGATGAGAATGACTGATTTCTCTAAACTCCCACATGCTCTCTCTCACTCTCTCATTCCCTTTCCCTCATCCCCACCCCTCTGGCCGCTGTGCTCTTTTTTCTGGAACCGTCCCGTTTCTGTAGGCAGGCAGCTTCAGAGCCGGTCTGAAGCTGAACAGTTGCACTGTTCCTGACTTTGCTGAAGAGTTTCCAGAATTTCTACCACGATAGAATGGGAAAAGAGACTTCAGGCTGCCCTTGGTCCGTCCTGGTCCAAAATGTATAAATAATCCCCGACTGTCAGATAAAGTGGTTCTGTTTTTAAGTTAGCACCTCATACACATTAGTCTGCTGGCACAAAATAACAAAATGATGGTCCTTTTGGAAGTCACATTTTGAATTATCAAAAATGCTGCCAAAGAAATCGAGCAAGCGGTCATTCATAAAAAATAAAATCAAAAAACGTAATCTTCAAATTTCTTGGGAAGCGAGACACGTAAAACTCACTTCTGATTGAATTGGAACAAGATTTTGCCAGTCGGGAGAAAAAAAACCATCTTGGATTAGAGACTCCTTCTCCTAAAAAGAACTTCCGATGAGAGTTTTGACATCCGCATCAAACGGAGCAGCCACCGCACAGGAACTGAGCCGACAAAACACAACAAGGCGTCCCCAATGCCGAAGTCTTCGCCTCTGCTTATCCGTCAGGTGCTGAAACGGCGAGCCCTGACATCCCTGACCTCGAGGAGGTGAGGACTAGTCCCCGGCGAGGGGTATATGACGAACTTCAGTGCTGCTGGGTTACAGATTAACCTCAAAGCAAACAGTGAGCGCCGGTGGTGACTGGCACCGTGCAGGACGAGGGTGTGGGGGCCACCTGCGTGGGCTGGCTGACAGGATGCCTGTCTGTTGTTGCTGCGATTCCTAGAAGACAGCTTTTAAGGAGTGGAGCGCAAAATGAGTGTTTGTGTGTATATGTGCGGGGGCAGCTTGGGTTATTCTCTCTACCGGCCAATCAGCTTCATAGGAGGGTGTGTGCATGTGTGTGTGTGTGTGAAGGGAGGAGGGTCCTGAAAACCTGAAGCAGATGTTCTGTCAAGGCAGCAGCCTCAGTCCAGGCTACTGGACTGGTGTGGGGGAGATAATTAATGGAGGGCAGGCGGGTGAGTTCCAGCTCATCCGCTGGCCTTCACAATCTCTGTTTACTTCAGCTCCCCAGGCAGAGCGTACCAGTACCAGAAACTACTCCCACCAAAAACCCTGTGAGTAACCCTGGAGGCGCAGGGAGGGGCGGACTGGCATTAGGTGTAAGGCTGCTGAGATTTCACTGTAAAAACATTTGAAGCCACATTGCCTTCCTGATTTAAAACAACCAGTGTCCAAAACAGCAACAGTTCTGAAACAGCTGAAAGGCCAAAACAGGAGCAGTACTAGTAGTAGTTCTGTATTGTAAGATGCCCCTTAAACACATCTTGCATCTCTTTCCCATATTCTCTCTCATTCTCTCTCTCTCTCCGTCAGATATGGGACAGGGTGAATGAACTCTAAAACCCTTCCCTCTGAAGGCCTGGGGGTGTGTGTCTGTTTTAGTGTGGGGGTGGCAGACACATGCCAGAGAGCTGAATCAGAGCGCTCTCCACCATGTGCAAGAGACCCCTGTCCCCAGAGATGCACTTTATAAGGCCTGTACCATTAGTTCTGAATCTATAGCAGCTGAACCTGAGAGGGAGGGCTGGGGTGGGGTGGGGGGGAGGCTGCTTATATCTGCTTTTTCACCACAACTGCGCAGGCACCGGTGCCGTGTAAACAGCTACGATAGCAGCATGTGT
Source organism: Mormyrus lacerda (assembly GCA_015163995.2). Classification (NCBI taxonomy): domain Eukaryota; kingdom Metazoa; phylum Chordata; class Actinopteri; order Osteoglossiformes; family Mormyridae; genus Mormyrus; species Mormyrus lacerda. The sequence goes on along the minus strand of JAABNX020000113.1, from coordinate 623,948 downwards.
ATGAGCTTGGCTGTCTATGTGGTGCCACGGCCGACGGAGAAAGTCAGAGGTCGGGAGACGGGCACGCCGAGGGGGGGGGGGGGGTTAGCGCTCCCTGGTGCTCAGAACTCACAAGAGGACGGTTTTGGTTATAATCACGAATGGCGTCAGTGCCATGGGAGCTCATCATTGCTCATGGGAGACCCTGAGACAGCCCAGAAGCCTGGGCTCCACCCCGCCCATCCGGCAGACGCCGATGCCCCACCGGGATGCAACTGGGAGATGTCAGTGTCAAGCCTCCCGTTACATAACAGATAGAACAGATGACCACAGTATAAGGGACCTACAGCCTACGAAAAAAAGACCCAAAATTTATACCAGAGCCACATCTCAAAAACAAACAAGCAAACAAAAAAAGCTCCTCAATAAAACATTGTGGAGGAGGAGCCTGTTGCTAAGTTTCCCAATAGAGATGGTCGGCAACCGCTTCCGGTCAGCAAAACACGCCGTCGCAGCTTGGTGCCCCAACAGACTATTTCCTTCATAAGAGTAGCTCGCACTTGTTTGGACACTGCCGCCCTAAAGCATGCTCCTGAATTGACCTATGGGGCTGTAACAGGAATACAAGGACAGTAAGCATGAGGAATACTGGGCTACCAGATTACTGGGCTACCAGAACACATGAGTTACATTAGCATCATCCCCCAAGTCTAAAGGACTCTGAAAGCAGACACTAGGCTTATTACTAAGAATGAAAAGGGCTGCTTTCAGCAGAAAGTGCAGTATTAGGAAGTTAAGACAAAGGTGCCTGTATCAGCTGCTCCAAAATAATGGGAAGGGGTTTATACATTTTTAAAAGCTTAGCACTTAGAAACTGTGCCTTGCCTGTGTTTAACATTCAGAATGCTTGCCTGTGGGAGATGACATCACTTCCTGTAAAAGCTGTGCATCACAATACTTTGGCTAAGGAACCGCCCCAAATCATGCACCATAGAGAAATGCTTAGAAAAATAATGATCATTAAAACACTCTCCTGTTACACTTGATCCCCCGTACCCAAAACATCTTAAAGGCTCATTTCAAGGTTCCACTACAGAAGAGGTCATGAGTGCCACCTGGAGTAGGCAACATGCCCCAATACTGCCCCCATGTGGCAGAGTCAGTGTGGTGCCTCGGGCCTGTGGGTGGAAACTCAAGATGGGCCATGGAGGTCATGCAGAAGGCTATGGCTGCTGGCCACATTCAAACCGGGTTACGTGCATGTTGTGCTCCTGGAATGGCCATATCGCCACCTGCTGTTAACATTCATGCACTGCATTACAAATAACACAAACCAATGTGTTCTGTTTTTAAGCCCAGCTGAAATCTAAATTAAAGTTATTTAAGCATTTAAGGGGAAAGTGACTGATTTAATCAAAAATATACCAGTTGTAAACAGATTAATTTAAACAATGTCTTAACTTCTGGATGGAGGTTGATTAATTGACTGATTTCAGAGATACGGAAACACTTGTTTCTTTCAATATCAGAATTATTTGCAACCAAATTGTTCAACTGGACTAGAATTCAAGAATTCAACTGGACTAAAAACCAGCACGCTCAGTGTAAGGACCAGTATGTATTCTGGAACTGGCATCTGAGGTGGGAAAGGGAGGGGCCAAGGGCATTCAGTCAGCAAATCAAATGCTGCCAATTAGCACATGTGATACTCAGGTGTGGGACCAGTGCAGCCTGACACTGCTTAAGAGTTCACAGGCAGGTGGAAACAAGGCAAAGTAGAGGGACCCCTCAGAAGGAACAGACAGGAGGCAGAACGGAAAGGAAAGGAAGGAAAACAAGAGCAAAAAATGAAAATAATAATCATGCTTACTCTCAGGAGGTGTTGTCTTTCATGCTGGAAAGACAGAGAAAAAGTAAATAAAGCAGGGGTGGAAAAAACAAATACAAGTTGAACGGAAGCATAGAGTACAAAAAAAAAGAAAAAAACGCCAGAACTCCCACGTGAAGCCACTTGGATGATTCCGGAACAGAAGCTCAGTTCCATCACAGCAGCTGCTCAGATACATTATATTCATCTGACTCAGTGGTTTTAGAGGATGCTCCATGTATCACTTATCGAAAATGTAAACATACATACATCCATCCATCCATCCATCCATCCAACTGTTTATGCTGCACAAGGTTGCAGGAGGGCCAGGTGTCTATCCCAGGCAGAGC
>JAABNX020000113.1:582181-595559 GCA_015163995.2 Mormyrus lacerda | reverse complement strand
ATCACAGTCACAGAGAACTCGACTGGTTGGTTGAAACAATATCCTGGTTTGGATTTTTACTTTCTGGACCTGAAATGGCCGCCTCTGCTTAACAAATGTGACACGTGTACGATCTTAATCTATGAGAAACTGCAAAATTGTCACATGCTGTACGGGTCAGACTTTTCTTTCCCACTCGGGTAATTGTGGTGTATTATGGGATTTCAACGCCTTCAAAGCACTATGGATTATGGGAGATAGAGTAGGACCTGTTACAGTACAGACGACTCTGGAAGTCCTCCCATTAGACCCATATGGTAAGCCCCACTAGGGCATGGTCAGCACGTCTAGAAAGATACTTCCACACCAAGGTTACCATATTTGCTCACAAAGTTAACAGTCACTGTTTTCTCCTTCTACTAAACACACACACACATACACACACACACACGTTTTTAATTATGTCTTTGTGGGGACTCTCCATTCATTTCTATGGGAAAAACTCTAATCACGACATGACAACCTTAACCCCTACCCAGCCCTAACCTTAATCATATGTAACCAAACTAAACACAAATCCTTTGGCATTTTTAATGTTTTGATTGCAGTGACAAATTTCAAGTTGAATTTCCCAACGTATGGACTGGAAATTGGCAAAAAATAGTCAAATTGTGGGGACATTTGGTCCCCACAATGTTTGGCCCCCACAATGTAAAGAATATAAAGTGTATCACACACACACACACCATCCGATAAATAAAGTAAGCGGAGTGCACATATATTAAAAGCAATCTCCAAAAAACACGAGTTCTCTGCAGAAGTAAACAGGACAAACACGGACAAGGACTTCAACACCCAATGGTATAACATGAGGGCTAAAAAAAGAAAATTAAAAATCAGATGTTCATTCACATTTTTAGCATATGCAGAACATGGCCGGAAATAAATCTGTGTTATTTCTCAGCCGCTGGAACTAGAGATGAGCCGATTTAATCCGATTCCGATATAAGATTCTGCTGATACCGATAGAGATTCCAATACAAGGGCACTTTTTACTTTAATCTTTCAATAATAAAAATACATATGATATAAATATTTATACTTTATATATTTTTAAACTAGTAAAAACAAATGAAAAAATTTATTGCAAAAAAATGTTATGCTACTGGTAACATACATAATGAACTGTTCCACCTTACATGTGCATCTTGTTTTAAGTGATTTTGAGGAATTTGCATTTCAGTTTAAAGTGTCAAATGCTTAAAATGTCCCACAATTTTCTGCCACTGGCAAAAGCGTCACTTATACTTTGTTGCGATAGCAGCCACCTTTGTATCACAAGCTGTAGCGAGTGTGCAAAATGGTGGAAATTTGAGTTCATACTGATAACTAATATATTTTTGTCTGATGCAGATAACAGATTACCAAGCAGATTACCAATGCAGACAACTGATACAGATATGACTGCTCCGTGTCTCTGATTCTGATAAACCTTAACCTCTTCTGCTTTGGCGGGTTCCTCTCAGCCCAGAAGGCAAACACCCATCACCAGAACATAGAAACCAGCTCCCCACCCATCCCTAGCTGAAAACCCCTTTACTGACCAGCTGATCAAGAAAGCCTTGCACTACCAACTTCCAAATTCTGAAAATTCGTTTCATGAGATCTGTTCTTAGACAACTCATGCCCATCACTCGATAAAACAAAAGTTGAAGTTTTGGACAGCCTTTCTTTTGGGGTGTCTGTAGCCCTCTGCCATACCCAGAAGAGGTAAGACACCTAATTACCTGGTGTACCAACCCAGGGCATTGCTGATCCGCAGACCAACTGCATCTCACATAACATTGTGCAAGTCCTTCCTCGCCTCCTACCACAACCAGAGGAGCAATAGAGATTAATAAGGCACATCGTTTCCAAAGTTAGATGTATTTTTCTGTTTGTCGATGCTAAAATTAACCAAAAACGTGCTCCTGTCAGTCAAATAAACTGCTCTTTCTTGCTTTTAATAGTTTCACACATAGCAACATGTTGATTTTAACTTACAAAAATATCACTAAACTTAGTAACTTGTATATAGTGAATGAGACTGAAAAAATACTTTTATTTGCAGCTGTACTTACAAATATCGAGTCATCTCACGACCCTAGAATGGGGGGGTTGAATTCAATCCCTAATCTATGTGTGAGGTTCGTCTGAGACTCCCAAAGAACATGTCACCGTTTGTGCCCTATATTCCTGAACAGACTTCAGGCCCTCATGACTGGACGATGGATGATGCCTATGAAAACTGATGGCGTAGCTACAATTATCCAAACGCTAACTCAGAAGGATGGGGCGACTCCGCGCTTGCAGATGATCGGAAGCCACCGATGCACTGGGCAATTCTGACAAGGTGCCGAGTCACCCGCTCTGGTAACACAAGCCGGAAAAATGGTTCTGGCTCCCTGAGCCTGTGAAACAGGAGCTGGAGGGACACGTGGCTTTGCGTGGAAGGGATCCATCAGTGCAGAGTGCTCCCTCTTGTGGCAGCTCTCAGTATCCTAAATCAATTTTGACCATGGTGGCCTAAATTTGACCTATTTGGACAGTCAAACCTCCTTTATCTGGAACTCCAATATATGGGCACCTCCCTCTACCGGGCAGCTCTAGGCATGTGCATGCACAAATTAATTTTACGCAACCAGCAGCTGTTTAGCCCCACTCTAGGATTGGGGCGTAACAGAGTGAAAGGTAAAGGGGACGTGGAGTAAGAGAAGGACAGGGTGTGATGGACAAGGGAACACATGTGGACAAAAGGGGTATTTTTCTATATTTTTTTGTTTTTATTGACACGCCACGGACACAGAACAAGTGGCAGTCACTGCCTATGCACCTGACACACACACAGAGCATACACAGAGATCAAAGTCCGAGGGGGCGTGTGAAGATGTTAACCAAAAACCGGGCGAAAGTTCAAAACCATGCAGCAGATAAACCAAAGCTAACATACAGACAAGGACAAAGCGAAAATCAGAAATCCAGGAAACCAAACAAATTATACACAGTAACATCCATCAAAGAAAAGCAAACCAACAACAATAATCAATAAGTGAGCAGAGATCCCGAGACCTCCTGTGGTCGGCTTTTCACTTCGGAAGACGGAAGTGACCAGTGCCGCATACAGAATGTTGTGGGCAGAGTCTGCACGTGGAGGCGGAGCGAACATCAAATGGAGAGTGAGCTAGAGGACGAGGTTGTGGGCGGAGTCTGCACGTGGAGGCGGAGCAAACGTTGATTGGAGAGCGAGCTAAAGGACGAGGCTGTGGGTGGAGCTGAACTTACAGCGGCGCATAACACTGTGCAAAATCCATGGCTTCAGAAAGGAAGCATAGTGTCACGTCCCTTCAAAAGAAGCTCCATATCATTACAGAGATATGAAAAGGAAAATCACACAGAGTAGTTGCAGACCATTTTGGAATGGCTAAGTCTATGGTAGGCACTATTTGGAAGAGTAAAGAAAAAATTATCCAGCTCACTTGATGCTGGTTAAAAACTGGATGACCACTGCAAGAATAAAACGGGATGATTTGCTGTAGCTCAAACTGAAATAACATCCTATTATAAGCCTTGCACCTCATAAATATCACGCAGTTTGTATGTGTACACATGCATATATACGTTGTACTATACTGTTCATGTGTTTCTAAGTTACGGGCATTTCTAACTTACGGGCTCCCCTCGGTCCCATTCTGCCCGGATAAGGGAGGTTTGACTATACTGTACACCTCAAGGAACCTGAGTAAACTGCCGTTATGAGCCCCTGTTTGTAAATCCAGGTGACTGCATACAGTAGCAGACAGAACTGCCACAAATATAACCATAGCTCAGTGTCATACATCCATCTTTTTCATAGATCTGTTCATGCAGCATACCTTAGTACTAAGTACTTCCTTTATCTATGTTCTGTACGACATTTGGACTTGCAGTACCTCCGGTTCCTTTCCATCCAAAACAGCACAGCCAGTGAATCTAATTTAAATGGCGCCAGAGCTTCACCTGCCCAGTGAGTCCCCCATCACCTCCCCTGCCCCCCCCAGGCAGAAGAGTGTCATCATGCCCCAGGATGGCCATCGACCTGCACCAACGGACCAGGTCAAGCATGTAATCTCAGTATGGCTGAGAAACCCAGCGACAAAATTCTCGCTCTTCCTTCGCTGCGGACTCTACTGCATCCGAGCCGCCCTGCTGTGCTTCCTCTAGTGGCAGGCCAGCAGAGCGGCCCAAGAAAAGGCCTACCCCAAATCACTGTTCCCAGAGATTTTACATTTAATTAGCCCAGGAAAAAAGCATTTTGTTCCACATGACCGCACCTTGAAAGGTGGGAGAAAAATCTCCCATCATTTCACCCTGTGTATGATGTTATTTCAAGAGATTCGCGGTTGTCACAATACGCAGTGAAAGCAGGAACATGAAGCAAACTAGAAAACTCAAAATGCCTCATTAATTAAATTATTCCACCCCCACAAGCCCACTGGCATTACAGGATACTGTCAACTTTTTAAGGTTATTTGCTAAACAGGTAAATATTCAAAAACATTCTCACATCTGTCCATTGCCAACGAGAACTTACCCAATTAGTGTAACGCACAAACACTGCACACAAAGAACCATCATCATACCACAATTCTGAAATAACTCCACCATCAGTGTCTTGCCCTTTAAACAGTACTAGACATTTTCCCACACTGTGAACATCATTTTTTCCAACATGTGACCAGTTCTTAGCTACGCCTAAAGGAAATGGAAAAATGAAACTGCTTGGAAACCATAGCCACAACATCGCAATGCCAACAAGCCATCTGTCTGGAACCCAAGTCACCACAACAAACCCCCCCTCCCGGTAATGTCCCAAAGCCACTGGGTTCACTTTCTCACCTTTGCGGTCTCCATATCAGTTTCTTCCACTTCCTCTGCTTGTCCTACAGAAGAGGGCCCAGAGACATGTCACTCAGGCTGCAGATGCTTGCGCAGCTGCTTCAACCAAACAGTGGTCAAGGTTGGGAATTAAGGTGCTGTGTGGGACATCAGCCTAATGAATGTGTCCTATGGTAAGCAGCAGAAGGACCGACTACAATCTGACCGCTATCTGCCTTCTGTGGAGCCACAGCTACGGTAGCATTAACTGAAGCTGATGAGTTACACAGAGATATTCAACCTTAAAATGTCCGCTAAGGATAACCATGCTCTCATTGAGCGCTTTGCTTGCCTCAAGTGTGCAGCCTGTCAGTGTTGAGTCTCATGCACATCTCTTGGGCTCACAACTGGACCAATGGGGGAAGTGGGGGGCAAACACAGACGGTCTTCCGTCACTGATACTAGCAAAAAAGTAAATAAGCCAATAAATAACAGGAAGGAGCCCAGCAGTAAATCTATTAAGGTTCATAGGCTACCACATGCTCTGCTGCTGTTTACAACAGCCCTGAGAATTCAAATGAAAGATGCCCGCATTAAGAGCAGATGCAAGGACTCACTAATAACTATCAATGAGGCAACTTAGACCAGCCCCTGGTGACAGGAAATGGCTCATCACAGCGCTCGTGTATTTGCTTCCGTGGAATGGAAACTTTGTACGATAGCCCACAGGTGTCAAATATTGCGACTAAATTGCTCTTATGGTAACAAGCTGCTTATATTAGGTAGCCCCCCCTTTGAAATGCAAGCTACTCTGTAGACACTGCAATCTTTATTTGCTTTACCGATAGCAGGCGTCCAAGCTACTTTCCCTTTGTCCTCTTCTTGCCATTTCTTTATTCAATGCACCTATATCTCATTTAGAACTTCATTTAGTTTTCAGTCTTCTTTTTCCCCAAGTTTCCAGAATCTGGCTGATAAATTATCTTCACCAGCCTCAGGTCCACATTGGAATCTTAGATGTGAAGTTTTCCATCACCTGACTGAGCTGAGGAAGAATGAATGACATTGATGGTGTCTGGGGAATTCAGGCTGTTCTTGGTGCTCCTTCTTCACCACCAAAAAATCTGGATACTGGGTGGATAGGATGGGGCTACACCTAACAAAACCAACTCCCAGTGTGAACTTCTTAACCATCCTGTTGGGACAATGCTAAGAAGATTCCATGCCAACTGCATCGGTGACTGTGATGTCAGCGTAGTCAGGGTGTCGTCGGGGAGATGACAGATGCGGGAGTGACGTAGGGGAACAGGACGGGAACAGGACGGGAACAGGCCCGAACGGGTGCCCATGGTGGTCTAATGAATCACTCTCAGCATGGTACATATGCTTAGTCACCCCTGGGATGCTCTGAGGAAAGCAATCTGATGTCCACACAAAAGGGCACGAACTTGAACAGAAGATGAAGGAAACGTCAAGGCACTTTCCTAAAACCTCCGGTCCCCCACCTGTGCCGTAAAGAGCTCTAAAACATAACGGCGCCTGAGGCTTAACACAATCCACAACTGAAACTGCATCCACCCATGGCTGGAAAGGACATACATCTCACCCACCCCCCGTACATATAGAGAAATTAATGAGTCCTGTGAAATACTTCGATTTCAGCAAATATATCTGCTTGCTTTGAGAAATCAGGTGGATATTTGCTGACATTACGTTCTGCAATGTGATCTCTCAATGTTCTCCAGGGAAATACTGAGAAGAAATGACCACGTTCTGGATGTTCTTTGCAACAAACGGTGTCCACTCTTGGTACTATTATCAAAAGTCACTCACATCATGGCTTTATGTAACAGTACCTGAGTGCCATTAATTAGCAGGATGACTGTGGAGCCTGCTGTAAGTCCCAGCCCACAACAAGACAAGAGCCTTCGTTAGCCAAAGCCAGGAAGAGGTCGCACAACCGAGGACCACATATGTGTTTTTCTTGGATACAGGGGGAAAAAATGACTGCGGCTAATTTAGCTCATCTTATTTCTGTTTCTGTGTCCATTTCAAATGTTCAACATACAATTAAGTTACCATTATTGCGGAATGAATGTGATCAGTGTGTTGATGATGTCATTATGCTGATAAATTTTCTGGCAGAGTTCAGCACTTCATAAAACAGTAAGAAACAAATTTAAATGAAGGTAAGAAAGCAAAGTGGACGAATTAGCCTACAGTCCTACACATGTAACATATCATATTGGATACATGTGATACAACAACATGCATTATGGACTTTTTTTTCAAAACAGAAACATAACCAAAAGTCAAAGAAACTTGGATCAAATGAAGATTAGGTGGGTAGACAGAGGAATAACCAAAGAGAGAAAAGGCAAAATATCGATAGACCGAACACCTGACCTTGTGTTGGTGCATTGTGAACAGAAAGAGACCATCCTGTCTTCTTGGACGACTCTCATGACCAGAGCCCAGTGACCCGCTGGTTCTCTTCCGATGGTTCTTGAAAGCAGGCTTGCTAGGTTACGCCGGCCTGGGATACGCTATCTCCTGCCAGCAGGAAGAGAAGGTCCGCAGATGGGGGCGACTTCTGCTGAGTCCCGTACCTCAAATAGCTCTTCTGGCGATCCGTCCCTGCTTGTGTGAGGGTCCCGGCCAGTTAGCAATGGCGAGTACCAAAGGTATGTGTGTGTTTATACGTATGTTTGTGAGTGAGCACGGCCCCCCAGCAGGGTAGCGGTGCTGAGCTTCAATCCGCAACCTTCCTCTCCCCAACGCTGTCCCCTGGCCACGCTCCTTGGCCTGGGTCCCTCTGCTGCCGGCAAGTGTCCTGTGGAGTCGGTACCTCTTCGGCCGCACCGGAGAGGGAAAGCGCTGACCGTCTCCACCCTAGAGCAGGCCTGGAGAAAAGCTTCTGTGCGTCGCTGCCTGGGCTTTCGCAAACGATGAGCCCCCTTTGGGAGAGACTCCTGCATAAACGCCGTGAACCACCATCAATTAGAATCCCTCGCTGGATGTCAACCCATAAGTCCCACAGTGGAATTTAGTCGGTGTAACCTGGTGACTAGCGCCATACCGCTCTGGCAGAGCTCCGGGTCGGCCGATGACACACTGTAGATTGGATGACTTTTTGATGCAAGCCGAACGTTGGGCACCTCAGGTGAACAGATCAGATGAATCCTTGCCGAAGGACGGCAGACTTCAGCAGACTTGACTGCCTCAAGCTCCAACTGGGTCCGGTACTCAGGTTGGGATCAGGCAAACTGCCGGTTGGCTTTTCATTCTCTGGTCTTCTGTGGTTTGGAAAAAGACGATCTGCGACGGGACCATCTGAGCTGAGAGAGGGCTCCCTTTTTTTCAGTCCTCCTCCTGCTCTCTCTCTCTTTTACTCTCTCACTTTTCCTCTCTCTCTCTCATTGCCCCCCTCCCACCTTTTCTGCCTCAGTCTGCTGTTTCTGCAGCTCAACACAGGAGCCTTTTTGCCGCTCCTCTTTCAGGCAATTCAGCACTTCTCCAAGTCAAACGTGCACAGGCATAACATGTGCCTGACGCTTTCCTGCAACCATCCCAGCTCTCATCCACAAGCCACCACCCTTCCATCAACTTTGCTACCACCATCGCCATCATAATCATCATGATCGTCATCTCCATTGAATATTATTTTGTAATTGCAGTCATTCTGACACATACCTCCCGTCATTTACACAAGCAGCAAAACAAAAAACACATTTGCTCCAGGGGGAAACACGAGGATATATGGAGGTGAAGGACAATGACAAAAGGAGAACCATGCAAGTGTGCACAAACCAAGACCTGAACTGAGTCCTCGCCTTGCTGATCCTCACAGTCTAATCTGAGAAGCGGCTCTAAAATGAGACTCTGTCACACTGCTTGTTATTGATTTGGGGGGGCTCAGGTTTCCCCCGCCTGCCCCGGGGGCGGTGGCGGATGTCAGTGAAGATGCTGGGTTGAGTTCTGCTGACTCTCGCCACCTAGAGAGCAAGCACCGGGGGATAAAATGGCCCAGGGACAGGGAGCTGTGTCTTGGGAGCAGGGGAAGAGCCCGTGGATCCTATGGGAGCAGGGAAGGAAGGGTAGCTAGCAGAAAACTCATCCTCTGAAGCTGCTTAAAGGACCGCGGACAGTGGACTCCGCAACCTGACAGCACGAGGGCCTCCACCTCACAGGAACACACACACTGAGGCATACCTAAAAATATCAAGGATATACATATATCCTTTCTATTAACAGTAACAAGACTGCCGCAATTAATTATTTTCATGCGGCACATAAAATTAGCTACATATTTCCTGTGATTTTGACAGACACAAAACAACAATATATAAATACAACGTAGTACACATGAACAAAGTAAATTTCTACAAATACAATGCTCATACAAGGTAGAATATAAGGTGCATTCTGCAGTACGTACTGAGGGAAGCACTTAAGAATACTATTATAAATGCGACAGAACTACAATTTTTTGGCTCCCTCCCCCCAGAATAATACAAAGGTTAAACCCGGCATTATTTATCACGGTCTCTGCTGGCTTGAGGACAGCCAGGCTTTGTGGGAAGACAGCTGTCCCATCATTAGTGCCCTTATTTTAGAATAAGGACTTAACATTAACACACCTTTCTGACACAATGCAGTTCTGTATGATGGTTTAAAACAATTGTTCTGTATTAAACAAGTTTCTGGGAATGATTTTCATCAATAAACCAATCTTATCCAGAAAACCTGTGTATGCGGGTTTTCGCTGCAACTCCCCAACTGGATTACTAATTAGAGGGCTGATTGGCTGAAGAGTCCTGTGAAGTAAGTGGATGCTTCTACAGGTTCATGGGATCTGACGCCAACCATATCCGGTAGCTGCAGGTCAAATACAGCGGCATCATGCATATGGGCAAATGAAAGAACTCTGAAGTTCAGCTAAGGATTTCCTGTGATTTGTGCTCCCCAGGTGCGGGCTTGGAAATGGAAAGAACAGCTAAATGCAAGGGGGAGGGGGGTCTCTGATTGGCGCCTCAAACAGCATGAGTCACCCATGAAAGTGGAGAGATGGCTTCCCACGATGGGTGACTCAACTCACAGAAAACAGGTAGATGGCCTCGAGGCTCTCCCCAGCACACATCAGCCAGCCCACCTCTCGCTTCAATTTACACCCCTTGAAAATAAGCCCCAGGTGAATTGAACAACTAGTCCTCACCAGCTGTGTTGAGCCTTTAGTGTTTAGTAATTAATCATCTGAGAAACGCTGCAACTGACTGAAAACTAAAACAGAGTGAAAGATGACAAAAACATATTACAGGATTACACAGTCTATAGTCAAAAATTTCCTCACCCCTCTATGCAATATACCTGTCAGGATCAGCCCCTATGGTCCCGCTGTGTCCCTACCCCATTTGGCCAGCAGGCGTCGCTGGTCATCCCGTCCTTCGTGTTAGTCATTGTTCTCCCCAGTTACTTGTTTGGCCACGTGGCTCAACACGTTTCGCATGTGGTTGCCTGTGATCCTTGTCGCGTGTTCAGGTCCTACCTACTGTTTTTGTATTTTGCTCCCCAGTGTTTCATTTGACTTTTTCTAGTCCGTGTGTCTGGTGATTTTGTATTTGTTTTTGTTCCTTGTGCCCCTGCTTGTGTTTTTACCTGTCTGTAATTCCCCAGTGTTAGTTTCTGTTTCCCTGTTTCCTTGGTTAGTTCTTAGTTTCCCTGTTTTAGTTCCTTTATTATTTCCTTTATTATTTTGTTCCTTTATTAGTTTCACCTGTGCCCTGTTTTCCCGATCTTTGTTAATTAGCCTCACCTGTCCTGTGTTAGTCTCATTACCCCTCAGTATTTTAGTCCCAGTTTCTGTTCAGTTCCCCAGTGGTTCGTTGTTAGATGTTTGATGATTGTGAAGGTTCTGTCGTTTGTGTTTGATTATGATTCCCGGTGTTAGATGTGTAGTCTGTTTTTGTTATTTAGTCTTTGTTAATCCCCTTTAGTTTTTGACCCCTCGTGGCCCTTTGATTTTGTTGTGTTCATAGTGTTTTGTTTAATAAACCCCATTTTTTTGTTCTTGGAGCCGCCAGTGGGTCGTGTCATGCCACGTCCCCGTGCCAAACCCATCCGAGTCCTTGACAATATGAAAAAAATCAAAGCTTATTAGAACTAATAATTTAGTATTCTAGGAAATTCTTAAGCCCTAACTTAGCTAGCATTTTAGAAAATCGGTAAAGCCCTAACTTAGCTAGCCTTTAAGGAAATCCTTAACAGATTAACATAGCTAGTATTTAAGGAAATCGTTAACGCCCTAACATAGCTAGTTTTTAAAGGAATTGTTAAAGCGCTAACATACAGTAGCTGGCAAAGATCATATAAAAGTTGCTAAGCATCAGCTTACTGATCCAACATTACTGATACATCAGTGCAAGGTCAAATGGGCATGTGATACGAAAAGTGATACAATTTTCTAATTAATCATTCATCTTCTGTCTGTGAACTTTCTACATATGCCATGCTGGTGACTCAGAATCCATTGTTCTGCCCAGCAAGCTTGCACCATCGAATGGTATAGTAACTGGGATGGCAGCAGAAATTACAATTAGAATAAAAAAGCAAATATTTTCAAAATGGCCCAAAAATAACATGTGACACAACCAAATCAAAGTGAGGACTGAAAACGCCATTGCGCAACAATGGTAAACACACCAGAATCTCACAGTTTTCTGAGACCTGTTGGCACTCAATCCTTGTTTCCATGCAGTAGATGTGTGCAACACAGGGATACATGGCACAAGGCTTCTACAGTCAGATATTCCAGGATCTAAAAGCAGATCTGCATTTTAATACCTGTCTCCTTGGGAGCATTGCTCAGGTATATGATCATACTTGTCATCAGCTTGAACCAGAGAAATATAAGCCCAGAATGTCCTCACAGTTTGTGCCATTAACACAACAGTCGAGAGAGATGGCCCACCACAAAACTATTTCTCCTTCCATTCATTGAGGAGGAGAAAAAATCTCACCCACCTTTCCTGCCACGTTTGCTCAGTACACGTGTAGCTGCACCTCCATTCCCACAAGAACACAGGACAGTGGGCGGCCAAAGACCTGCCACCACCCTGGCTGCACAAACTAAGCAGAAACACTGGAGAAGCCGAATCCCAATCCTGCGTCTGTGGACAGAGCTGCGCTTGTGCCCCGCATCGGTTTGTCCAGTAAAAGCAAACAATGGCATTCCACGGCCCACGGCTACCATGCGCTGAGCGGCCTTCCAAAACGCAAGGCTCTTTCAGGATCCTTGGACGGACGAAGCACCAGCTGACTCATGTGTGGGGGCGGTAGTGAGAGGGGAGCTCTAGGGGGTCGAGGCGGCGATTCATTCGTCATGCCTGTTCGGGACTCGAAAAACGGGTAGACACACAATCCGAGGAAGGAAAGTGGACTCACCTGAACTTTTCCACTCCGCTCTCAGACCTGCAAAGGAACCAAAATTAACTAATTAGCTTGCGCCCATTTCCTTCCAGCACAGAGGAGGGAGCTGGTTAAAATAAACCAGCAAAAAAAAAAAAAACCTTCAGAAGGCAACCCAAACAGAAAAAGGAGAAGGAAAATTGCCTGGCCTCCCTTACTAAATACCTACCTACAGTATTACAGACTAGTAATATTGTAACCTCTAATAATCTACATGTTTTTTTATCATGAAATAGCACTTTAATGTGGAATATTTCATTGTTTCTAATTTTCCTCGGTTTGGACATTTAAAAAAAATGGCTAAAAGTCTTCTCTTTATTCTTGACTTTCCTCCAAGTCACAATAATGAAAAATAAGCTATGGTTGGTAAGTCCCCAGCCCTGGGGAGAGGCGAGGTCATGATTGGCTGCCTACCCGAGTCTGTGTGCGATGATGACAAATGACCAGGAGTTTCAGCCACTCAGACCAGGATGAAAGGAAGTGTTCAGCCAGCTCATTAGCATTCATGATGGGGAAGGCCACCTTTAACCCCAAACTTGGCGCCTACCTGCAGGCATAACGGCTGTGGATGCAGATAGCCATCACCCACCCCTGAAATTCACAAGCTGAAGGCAGGTTCGCTACCAACCTGAATTCAAAATAAATACAGGGAGCAACAGCTATGCACCTTGGTGGGGGATAGAGCAGGTTGTTGTAGGGTGTTGTGTTGGGGGGGTAAACAAAGCAGAACTAGGAACCTGACGGCAGCACAACGCGCTCCTTTGATTGTTACGCTCAGCTCGTCTGCCCACCTCAGACGTGAGGAGGAAGTCGCTTCATTGAGATGTTCCCCGTCTAAACGTGTAGGAAGGCTGCAGCGGAGATAGCAGCCCTCCCCATGCCCAAGGCAAACCGAACGGCGAGGGAAGCCGGTCCGAGCGTGCTCACGCGGTTCTGGGTGACAGGGGTGTTATCACGCGACGCAGGGTGCACCACAAGACAGAGGTGACAGAGTACTCTGGGAACAGCCCCCCCCCCCCCACACACACACACACACTCTCAC
>JAABNX020000113.1:530698-545056 GCA_015163995.2 Mormyrus lacerda | reverse complement strand
CGTGAATGCGCAACCGTTTGGTTTTTTCAATGCGGAGGCCACTGGTAGATGTGAGAACCAAACAGGTGGTGTTTTTCCTAGCTGCACCTTGTTTACTGGACTCTAATACAAAGCAGTTGATTGTCAATTAATCTGAACGTGTTAAATGTCAACGCAAATTCAAAAACATTCATTCCTTTTTCCTTTAGCTGACCTTGAAAAAGGTTTTGAAAGCCATAAAAAACCCCCTAAACAGCACTGACTGCCGTTTCAACACAACCCCACATCGGGCAGAACCCATTAAAGCAACATGTACCACATAACAAGCACATTATCTAAAGCCTGTGACATTTCAGTTCCTGCGACCTCAAGATTTTCCCGCTGTTTCCATTGAGAGGTTCATCCAGAGCCCTGAGGGGTGCTTCTCAACATGGAAGTGGAGATGGATGGAGCTGTGGTGGAGTTATTTAGAGAGGGCTTTTGGGTTTGTGGGGGGGAGTGGTGAGGACCTGAAGCTAAGCCTTCTACATTAAACCCCTCCACAGATCACAGATTGATGAACAAGCCACAAGCAGGCTGCCATTATCATGTCAGCTGTCATTTAAACGGATGCTTCTTAAATCCCCTCCGTTGTGTCCTGGTGGTCTTATCACAAGTGGGTGTGCTTACTGCCTCTGAACACAAGAATGTGTCTCATTATTTACACAAGAGTGGAAAATACCTTCCAGATCCCGCAGTCTCAAAGCCACTTTACAAATAATAATCTGTTGCTTTAACAGAAGCATTAGTAAGTGGGTTTAGGAGATTAGGACAGGATCAAATAAACAAACCCAGACTGTTGCAAGTAATAAAGCAGAGTTAATTTTTGATTTGGAGGGGGACAGAGGATCGCTACTGGGTAGGGCAGGAGGGATTAAACAAACAAAAGGTTTTATTTAACACAAACAACACAAGCAGGGACACAATGACCATTGCGCCATTCTAACCTAGCTATTAGAAGACCAGTATAACCTGAGAATATCACAGCTTTGCTCATCCCTACAACAAAACTTTTCCTTACTCACCCAGCTGGCCCTCTAAGTAACACTAACGAGATATTTAGTCTCACAAGGGCAAGCTGAATCTCACCAACTAGGTCACCCTGTAGACGCAGGGTAGGTGTTCCCTCACCATGGCAGCATGACCAGCCCCAGAGTCCGAGCATTATTCAAGCCCTGAAGAATTATATGAATCACTGTAAGGTGCAGAAAATACCTGTGGCCTTTCCGGAAATTCAATACGACACTAATGTCTGTACTGTTTCATTTTACGATAACTTCAGCAGGGAGGTACAAAGACCATCCCATAACTGAAAGAACAATGTGGACTGAATAAAATATATCAAGGATGGACCAAGGTATACTATCTATACAAGTACAAGCCAGGGGTTAATGGTAAACGATCAGCATGAGATCTGCAGAGAGTCTCTACATGACCAGTTCTTTCCAGAAGAAAGTATCTACAGAGGTTGTACCTGCAATCTGGTAAAGGAATGAAACATGGAAGTAAGGGGTCAGTGAACCCAAAATTAACAAAATGCATAACAAAACTAGTGCCAATGGCACACCGGACAGGCTACACCGCCTCAGGTACCAGCATCAGAACCCACAAACAGAGGCTCGGGCTGGAATTTTAATGAGCTCCTCGAATCGGCTTTTGGAGTAGGGTGATAAAAGGAAAGCTGAGCCAGATCTTGTGTATTTTCATCTCAAGCATTGCTCTGCATTGTAAAGCTGTACTTCACTATAAATAAAAGCATATTTTTGGCCGAACGCCATTTGTAAGAAAGCAAAAGTGACGATGTGGGGATGACATCAGATTCCATGTACATTCCTAAAAAAAACATTAAGAAAGAAAGAAAGAAAGACAGAAAGAAGGAAAGAAAAAAAATGTTTGTTGTGCCTATGACAACACGTTGGCCCAAGGCCAGGCGATTCACGCGGGAGCATCCAGACAGGAGTGGCGTCTAGAGGGGCAGCCTGGAGAGATGCCCTTGGTATAAAGCAGCACTCTGAAGTTCCCATGCTTCAACTGTAATTCACATTCAGATTTAAATAAATAAAAAACAGACCCACATGGGACTTTGGGTACTGGAAGACCCTGAATCACCACGTAACCAATAACAGAACAACAAATGAAAGCCTTTTGCGTGCTGTTCTGTAAACCGGAGCTAAGCGTTCGCTCCGCTCATCTGGAGAATGGATTGTAATTTCTTCAGAATGGCTTGGAGAGGTTCTGATTGATGAGGACCTCATTGACGATACACTGATGTACCCTCCTGCATTGTCTGCCTCTCCACCCTGCACCTCCCCCCCCCAAAAAAAAAAAAAACAAAAAGTAAAAGAAAAACCATCCTCTTGAAAAATACAATCACGAGGCCTCTTGCTCGCTGGAGACCCAACATTACGCCGAGGGAGCAAAAGCATGCGAAAGCTTGTCGTAATAGCAGAGAGAGAAACAGATGGAATTCTGGGAGTCATCTGGGACCATCTCTTCACCTTTACCAAAGCCTTGGCAGACTTTTGCGGTGGGTGTTTAGCCAGAAATAAATTTTCAGAGGTGGTGGCGTCCCACTCAGCATATTTCGCCGACCATAACTCGAAGTTACTGGCTACGTGCCCGATCGGTAGTTCAAACTGCAACGCACAACCCCCAGCACCAAGAAAAAATAAAGTTTGTCACTGCTCCAATAATACTGAAAATAATCTTCATCATAATCATCATCATCCTCCATCCCCCTTTTATACCCATTGCAGGATCACAGTGAGCACAGAACCAGAGGGCACCAGGCAGGGGAGACGCTGTCTCGTCTGCCATCATCACACTTTTGTAGAAAACGACTTACATTTGCAAGATATTATACAGCTTATAAAATTTATACAGCTGTATATTTTTGACGTAATTCAGGCTGAATACTGTACAACAGCCGGGACCCCGTTGGGATCTGAAGATACAAATATAACAGTCAGCTATGGTACATTTCTGCTACAGCTCGTTAACGGCGACACTGTGGCGTGTGGGTGCAGTCTAAGTTCTTCCTAAAAGCATTGTCCGTGTATTGTTTTATTTAATTGATGAATAATTCAATATTTAACAGTTTCTCTGTGTGATTTCGGTACTTAAAGGTTTTTTCTTCGTAATGAAAGTAGTCCTTGGAGTATTTTATGTCATATGGGTCAGATCTCAACACTATATAGTACAGTTGTATATTTTAGACAATTCCAATTAAGTACCTTATTTAAGGTACCAGCAATAAAGTCTCTGTTGGGATTTGAACCTACAACCTTCTGGTTGCATATCTAGTTAAAAAAAATTGACTATCTTGCAAAAGAGTAAAGAAATCCGGGAAAGATGATAAAAAGAAAGGTGCCCCAATTACTGATAACAAATGTCCTTAAAAAGTTGCACGTCGCATGTCCGGTGACCTCCCCTGGCTTAAGGAGCCCTAAATAAAGTGAGATAATTCATCAGCAGTTTTCACGGAAGTCATGCCTACCAGGATGCAGGAGTGCTGAGGGGCTGTGAGCAGGGACAGAGACACTGACTTGATGTCAAAGATGGATCAGAGCTATTAGCTTCATTATCATTCATTTCGGAAATGTATTACCCAAACCATGAAGAGAGGAGGGGGAGAAGCTGAGAAGGGGCCCGGGACTTACTCAGAGCCTGTGTGGCTCGGCTGGTTAGGAGACTATGATTGGAAAGTCACTGGTTCAAATTCTATGCTTGGCAGAAGGATTTCACCACTGCTCCCTTGAGCAAGGCCAAAGCTGCAATTGCTAAACTGTTCCAAAGATTGCCTGCTCCTGCTTTCTCAACAATATTTCAGATTAAATGCCTGCTAAATAACAGAAAAAGTATTCTTGTGCAACACTCATTTTGTTTGGAGGTACATTCAACAGATTTCACACCGGCCCGGTGTGACGGGGGAGAGCGGGGAATAGCTGGTCCGGTGTGACGGGGGAGAACAGTGCTTTGCCGGCCAGGTGTGACGGAGGAGAGCGGTGCTTTGCCGGCCAGGTGTGACGGGGGAGAGCGGTGTGTAGCCGGCCAGGTGTGACGGGGGAGAGCGGTGCTCTGCCGGGCAGGTGTGACGGGGGAGAGCGGTGCTCTGCCGGGCAGGTGTGACGGGGGAGAGTGGTGCTCTGCTGGGCAGGTGTGATGGAGGAGAGCGGGGTGTAGCCGGCCAGGTGTGACGGGGGAGAGCGGTGCTCTGCCGGGCAGGTGTTACGAGGGAGAGCGGTGCTCTGCCGGGCAGGTGTGATGGAGGAGATCGGGGTGTAGCCGGCCTGGTGACAGAGCATCTCCAGACAGAAGGTGATGGGTGAGAAGGGGGTGAGGGACTGGGAATAACAGCTATGCACTATCTGCCCTTGGCCAACTGCACTCTTGGGAAAACCACTGTAATAAACACATGCTAAGTAATAAATTTTACCTGAGGGGTGGGCGGGGGGCACTGTGATAAACTGACCTTATAAATCTGATAATCTAATAAACAAAAACACGTTGTTCCCTTTCAGAAAACAGGCACTCAGCCATCTGTCCTTGTTCATAAAAAGCCATAAAAGCAATGTTGACTGTCTATATGACATTACCACTTGGGGACAAACCACAGTAATTTAATAAACTGAACTGCATCATGTTTTCCCTCTATAGCACTGTGTAGCAGTTTCCAGGGACTGTAATGTTGTTGAACCCTAAAAACTGGGGGAGGGGTGGCTGAATGAGCTAATTATATTTGCAGAGCTTTGCATATCTTTGAACAATTAACCTGTATGAAGAGGGGCCTCGTCAATGGCTGCTCGCTGATGAATAATCCACTTCTGGGGCTAAAACCCTCAAGGCTGCAGGTTCAAAGCCCAGGAGAGGTCAAAATGCCATCGAGCTGGGCAGTGCATTGAAAGGTCACTCCATGAGACATAAGGGGCAAGACTGTTGAACCGCGATTCCCCAAACAGAACTACAGGTATGTACAGTGCCTTTCAGAGAATCTTAAGTCAAACATTCCTTTAACTGCATGTCCCTAATCAGAAGACACTTTCTGAAAATGTGATGAAAGCTTTCCTCAGCCTGAAAGTGCTCCGTGCTGTTGCCTCCATAATTTCCTAGATTCCTGAATGACTTTTCTACGCAAATTTTCTCTGTTACAGAAGCAAGACTGAAATGAATGAGTTTCTTAAAGGCACGGCTCGCCGGATACACTTCACAATCTTGGGCCGCAAAGTCAGCTCGTTTTAGTACGTAAAATTAAAAATAAGTGGGAAAATGTCTCGTTTTAGAAGGCACATACCGCAGTGACTGTAAGCTTAGATTCCATGCAGAGGCAAGGCACCATGTGCCTTTAGATCCATTATTCGATAGAGAAAATGGTGCAAGCTAAACCATTTCAAAGCGAGCGGAGCTGTCAGTCGCTGACTTGTGAGCAGTGCGCTTACAGCAGTGACTCGCCTTGCACGGTACAGAGTGTTTTCAGTTTTTTTGGATTATCATTATTTATTGAAAAGTTAATTTGCAGTGAAAAGCTCTGCAGTAAACAATAAGGGAACTTTATAGGAGGAGCACAGGGGTGACCTGTGTATCGGAGAGGAACCCTGATTTATCCCGACCTTCCCTTGAAACCGAGGCCACAGTTACGGGAACAAGATCCTACCCACTGCACCCCACCCCTCACAGTCCCAAACCAGCACGTGCAAGAGACCTGAAAAAGTAAATGAGCCACCTCAGCGCTTCTGGGGAGTACGGGGCTGTGTGAGAAAAAACACGGACCCGAAGACGTGTAAACAGAACCATTTGGAAAGCTCGGAAAAAACTGGGAGCCAACTCAAAACTGGGAGCCAATGGTGAGCGAACTCCAGTCTGGGTGAGCGACGAGCCATTAAAACGAGCGGCACTTGCGTATCGGCCTGGCAAGGTAAAACTTGGTGAATTTCCACTACCTCACATGAAAATATAGTTCCCCCCCTCCAGATGATCACTGCCTGGACCATTGATGCCGAAGTAAAGATTATGCTGGGTGTGAGTTTTGTCTTCTTCCCAATCTGCCACCAACTTTCCTGGAGTCATTTCAGGCCGGTGACGGGGTGTCACGGTACGCGACTTCTATCATGCCGCCAAACTTCAGCAAACGTCAGGCCGCCGGCAAATCTGCCACGTAGAATCTAAGTCCGGCTAAACGACTCAAGATCTGTGGACTATGCGTCTTCAGAATCCAAAAAACCCATTTTACATACCTACATTACTACCTCTTCTACTCACAATCGAATTCTGGGGGATTCTCAAACACTGGACAAATCACAAGCTCACAGCCCCGTCCACACACAGTCACACAAGCGCAATAAATGGACCACAAACTCCCACACTCCACCACATGGAAACACGAAACAAAATAAAAATGAAAAAGCAGAAGTTACCTTAGCTGTCTGAATTGAATAAGCCCTAGAGGGTACTGCAGGTCAGCAGGGGATTATCGGATCACTTTGCCCTGACGTTGCCGAGGCGGTTCGGAATCGTTGTGCAAAGTGGAAACGGCCCAAGCGCCTCTGCTCTCCTTCCTTCCCCCCTTTCTATCCTCCGCTCCTCACGCCGTCGAGCACAGCCATCGAACAGCTCCGCTCCCTGTAAGACCCGTCTCGCTCGGGCGCTACAATCGCATGCTCAGGCTGCTCCTGCTTCCTCCCTCTCACACACGCACACGGGCGCGCACACACACACACACACACACACACACGCTCGACTGTGTTCCTCCCCTCCTGCCCCCCCCTTACACGCCAGGCTGCGGGGGAGCCTCGTGTGACTGTGTGTGCAGCTTGCTGTTAACCCCTGATTTCTCAGCTCAGCTGGCAGGTCAGACAAACCCCCGGGAGCCTGCGATTCCAAAGACGCTCTCACTCCTTTCCACGACAATCACCAGCCTGCTTTCAGAATTTATCCAAAATGACCTCTACTGCATTTTTTAACCATATATCCCCTTTAAAGTGCAGTCCCCATGACGAAAAGAGATCTCTTAAAAATATCGCCGTTGGTATAAACAAATAAAAAATAAAAATATATATTCTGATGAATCAGCCCCTTCCTTTGGTGATAACTCAACTTCCCTAAGATTACAGCATGCTGCCGTGGGGTTTCTCAGCCATCCCATAATCCGAGGCATGAACATCAATTCCTTGCAACGACACAGGTACATGTTAAGAGGGCCCGCCATGCGTGTTGTTAGCATGTGTCCTCATACCGTGTACAAGCGCAGGGTTAAGGAAAACAGAGGCCAGAGGCGAGCTGGAAGTCAAGGACGCGCGTTTGACTGCATGCCCCCCCCACACTCCCCCCACTCTACCAGCGATGGCCTATTTTAAGCCTCAGCAGTACTACGTACACAACAAACTGAAGCTGATGCAATGGGGGTGACGGAAGCCCAGTTCTGTGGCACCCCCTACACTCATTAAACCATTAAAAAAAAACACTGGACTATTAAAAAAAAAAAAAAAAAAAAAATCAAGAGACCATGATGTCATCATCAGGAAGACAAAAAAAAAAACAAAAAAAAAAACCAGCCAGTTGTAGTGTTGTTGTAGTATCAGTGTCCGCCTCTGCCTGTACAGGGGCAAACCTTAACCTTAGGCTGCCATGAGATTTCTAGGAAACATGCAGAGTGAAACCCACCGCGATACGTCTGGCAGTATGAACGGCTGGGGCGACCAAAGATGAACGAGATGGAAAACATAAAGGGCCAAAGCAAGAAATCAAAGAATTTACCGTCTCATAGCATTCGGGGCTCCTTTGGCAGATCCGAGACACTTACGGCTGTTAAGGCACTGCTACCAGTTCAGAGTATGTTCCTACTGACAGCGTTATCAATTGGGCATTTCACAGATTGATTTACACCATACAAGTATTCACACCGTCATCCTCTGATCGCCCACTGTCTTGTGGGACGACCATCACCTGTTCCCAGTCATGGGCACCTATAATATACCTAAGTTGAATTTCCTGTTTGCAGACTGTCTTTTGGTTATTTTACCAGTGTGATACTCTCTATGATCCATTTAGTCACAGTCACACGTCAAAAGGTTTGACTAATCCTAAGAATATTTAAAAATGCTTTTTCTTCCCACCCTCCACTAACGGAAGCACACACCTCTTCCGGGCAATTTCTCCAAATAATTCACTTCTAAGGTGCCAAAATGAAAACCATCCATTCTTCTGATGCAAATGCGGGAGACGGACTGGGCATCTTCTGGAGAGAAAATACATGGTCTTAAACGACAAAAAAGAAGATGAAACGGGTAATAAGCTGCTAGTGGCTGAAAAAACGGCAAATGCACAATGGCCGTTCTTTATTCACCTTTATTTAAAGATTTAGAAAAATAGGTAAATAGGTAAAACAGTAATGGCACGTGCCGAATATAATAAAGGATTATTGACTGAATCCTTATCACAGTGTCCGATGTAATGGCTTTGCAATGAAATCAAACAGCCCACTGTTCCTCGAGAAAGGCAGCTGGGTAAAATTGAGTGTGCGTAATTTGTTACGTGTCTTTAATTGTATATTTCACCTTTCACACCTCTAAGCTATTTCAAAGAGCTCCCTTGTATTCACAAGAGGGTCATTAACCAGCCAAGTTCACCTGGTAACTGCATGGAAGAAGGGAGGATTTAAAGATAAAAGAACCTTTATGGTAAATTACAAAAATGCTTAATATTGACAATGTGCAAAGTCAACCAATGCAACACTGTGAAGTGGTGCATTTTTGACTCCTCCTGAATGAATAACAACCACCACCCCTCCCCCCCCCATGATGCTGCTCATTGGGCTCGGTTGTCATAGGAACCCCCGCATTTGTGCAAGTCAGCTCCATGGCATTTATGTAACCGCAATAAAAATGAGCGCAAGCACAATATACGGCACGTACACGTGCGTACTTGAAGCCGCTCTGTGCCTTTGTACCTTCATGAAGTGATTCCCAATCCAAAAATGACATCGAAAAGATTCAAATGAACCCCATCGTGCAATACAGCCATAACTCAATGCTATTGAGTTAACAGTCCTTTTAAAAACTCCTTTTTAGCAGAGACGTAAACTGGGATAAGTCGATTGAATTTTTATTTCTACAAAATCCTGATCAAATATGCATGTAGCCAAATGCAAAATGCTCATATTCTGCATCTAGAGTTTCTGTTTTTGTCTAATAACACTTTGTCAGAGATGAGTAGGATTAAATGTCTTTCCGATGTTTAACTTATTTTATGTTACTATAGTACACGGGTGGTATTCTGAAGTTATAAATAACGCCACAACATTCGTACATTAATGAAATAGTAATCATTTCTGGCATTTCTGACTCCTTTCAGACATCTGAAGGCTCCAAGTAGATTCAAAAACATTTTAATGATAAAAGCTGCAAAATCAGGGGCAACCGTCGTTTTCCAAATAGGCCTCTGCACCAACGGGCAATTACTACTCTCTCCGAAAATGTAAGAATGCACAAAAGAAATATACTGTACATTCACAGGCTTCATTAAAGACCGATGAGTATAAGCTCTTTAAGTCTCTTAAGTCTGGAAAATTACCAGGTAATTCTATCATAGAAAATTCCCCATGAAGCCATGGCAACCGCCATTAGACTGGAATGGTCTAGCGATATGCCATAGATCTTAAACATAGGTAGATCTGTACCCTGTGGGTCTATTATTCTACACGCAGTTTATATGGAGTTATATCTCTGTGCTTTAGCTACGTCGCCGAAAGCAGCAGACCTGGGTGATGTGCACCTACATGCAGATCCTCATCTTTAGCTCTGGTTTCTTACGTTGAAATCAAAGCTAGAAAGTTTCCTGCACCTGCATCCCTTGCAGGCTGGTTGGTATCTCCTCATACTATAACATCTACCCCCCCTCCCCCACAACTCCCCGTGCTTTGCCATCTACCCAGCAGGCTACCTTGATGTATTTGGATCAGGCATATCAGTAGGGGGAGGTATCACCAACTACCGGCGTAACTTCCGGCATGTCTCTTGTTCCCTTCGCATTGCACCTCCTAAAGCAAGACTATATATTTGTCACTGATCCAGCACGGTTGCTTTTCCCATCTGGGGTCCAGGCAGGGATGATGATGAAAGCATCAACATAAAAAAAAGAAGAAAAAAAACACACACACAGAAAATGTTGATTGCGACAAGCCTGTACACATCCACAGAGATGTGGATTAAGACCTGCAAAATTAAAATAAATGATCGCACCAATTTTTCTCGACATCAAGACAAGTGTCGAGAAAAGCGCAGGGGATGTCTGACACTAAAGAGGGAAAGTGTATTAAGCTCACTTTTCACCATCTCACAGCTAAGTTCGATTAAATGAAAAATAACTTTGACGTAACTTTGACGTGGTCCCAGCGTACTGTACAGCTCTGGAAAAAAAAGCAACATTTTTAGTTTCACTCATTTCTCATTTATGGGCATGTTTCTGTGTAAAATACACGTTTTTTTGTAGACTCCAACCTGGCTCTGCCCTGTTCCTCATCGATGAAGGGCTTTTTCCTTCTGTCCTGCTTCTAGAAGCCTATTATGAACTTGTCTTAATATTACACTTGACCTCACGAAACGTTTCCCATTCTTTTTGCAGGTCACTTGTTGTCATCCTCCGATTCACGAGGCGTTGTTAGACAAGTTGATGCTCATCTCTGGCATTAGAAAGTCTTTTCTGCCCTCTGGCTGTTTTTTTGTCATTCCCACCGGTTCCTGCTTCACATTGTTGCTGTACTGCGATCTTAGAAATTTCGAGCCCGTAAGTAACCTGCTGCTCAGCGTAGCCTCATGTCAGCAGAACCAGGATTAAATCAATACCGACTTTTTTTAAAACATGGAGTGGTCTCTTCATTTTTCCCAGAGCTGTATAATAATATCCGATCCGGCTTGATGACTAAGATTAGCATGAGAACAATTGAGCTGATTAGTGGGACCAATCCAATTAATTGATCACCACTTCCAAGTCTGTCAATATCACTTGCTATCGTTCTTGGCTATTTCATACAGCTGTCCGTTTCGGCATGGAGTTTTAGTAACCAGAGCCAGAATGACAATATACAGCTAAAGATAACCCACAGATAATCACAATAGAAATGATAAAGGCTAAAATACCTAAAATCCTGGGTGATGACTGTAATTTATAATACTTTTTGCTTATAGGTCCACAGCTACACAGACACTTGGTCCACACCTTGTCCTGTTCCTGTCCATTGTCTCCCCATTTGGCCAGCAGGTGTGGCCGGCTATCTTGGCCTTTCCCCCGTGTTTCATTAGGTTTGACTTTCTGTTCTGTTCCTCCTCTTTTTTTGTATTTTGCTCCCCAATGTTTCATTTGACTTTTTCTAGTCCGTGTGTCTGGTGATTTTGTATTTGTTTTTGTTCCTTGTGCCCCTGCTTGTGTTTTTACCTGTCTGTAATTCCCCAGTGTTAGTTTCTGTTCTGCCCTGTTTCCTTGGTTAGTTCTTAGTTTCCCTATTTTAGTTCCTTTGAGTTTCATCTGTGCCCCGTTTTCCTGGTCTTTGGCTTCTGTCTTGTTCCCCGGTGGTTCATCGTTTGATGTTTGCGATGTTAGATAGTTCGAGATTCTCCGTGTTTAGACGTGTATTCTGTTTTTGTCATTTAGTCTTTGTTAATCCCCTTTAATTTTTGACCCCTGGTGGCCCTTTGATTTTGTTGTCTTCGTAGTGTTTTGTGTTTTTCCCGTACCTGTTTCCTGTCTAGCCTCGTCTCCTGTTGTATTTAAGTCGCTGCCTGTGTTTTTTTTGGCTGGTTATTTTATGCTGCAGATGATACTGCCCTGTGTCTGCTGCTGATCTGTGGCGGTTGTTCCCGAGATGCTCCCTCTCTTAGTTTTGTCATTTACCTGCTTTTTTGAACTGTTGTGGCCCTTTGGTGTGTTTTTGCAGTTTAATAAAGCCCTTTGTTTGCTGGAGCTGCTACCTGGATCATTTCATAATCCCCCAGGACCCGCCATAACCCTTAGGATACGAAATTCAGAGCCAACAGCCTAATTGCAGCTGTTTCATAATGTTTATATCCAAAAAAACATCAGTTATGCTGCACCTTAAAAAGGCCAGTTATAAGAAACTTATCTCATGAACTTATCTCATGGACTTATCTCATTTGATCTGGATGAGAACAGAAGTGGTGAATAACTCAAACCCGCTAAAAAAGGCCACGCATTAATTTTTTAGCAATATCACTTATAATTGTATTTCCCGGGTACCAATGTTGTCCTGCCCGGGTGTGACGTCTTTCAGTAACCACTGGGAGGATGGAGCTGTCACTCAGAGTCACAGCGGGAACGCCCAGTGTGCTTCTCCATAGCCTGTCCTACTCCAACCAGAAAAGCCTCATTATGACCAGAAACCTCACATGGCTTTAGCACTGACGGCATGATGGACACACCCCACCTTCACCTCCACCCTAATTCCTCACATCAGGCATAAGTTGTGGAGGGAAATATCATTCACGATACTCACTAGCCCACCAAGCAAAGACATTTCGCGGCATTCAGAAGTTATCCTTGCTCAGCTGATGGGGGCGTGGTAGGAGAGGGGGTCTGCTGTCACACTCTGCATGAACCGCATGAGGTTTTTACCCCGTTTAACTGTAGTTATACGACCCAGTCTCCCAAGGCCCGGAAACTTCCAGAACTCTTACATCGTGCCCCCTATGTTTTTATTGCTGCTGTCAGCGGAGGCCATCTGGCAAGGCAGCACCGGGCCGTTAATGTGCGAGAGCAGGCAGGCCTGCGGGTCTGAAACCGATTATGAAAGGAAAAGAGGATGCTGCACCGTGGTAGCGCCGCCCATGACACGTCTCAAGCCCGAGGTTCTAGATAAGCCAAGGTGCCCAAGCTCGAGTACCCGGGGGGCCACCGGCTAGGAGCTCATCTCCCAAGGGGCCACTTGACATATTTTTTATGAGCCGAAAGAGAAATGAGAGGTGGGGGTGGGGCAGTGGAGGATGCAACGCATTCCGCTAATCTATAAGAAAACTAAGTATGCAGGTCACTTAAATGAAAAAATACAAACTGGAAAATGAAAAACTGACCTGGGGGCCAGATTTAATAACGGATTAAAAACACGAAAGGGACCTCATAAAATCATCTTGCAGGCTAGATCTAATATCGGGGCCCCAGGACCTCTCAACCTAAATAGAGCAAGTTAATAAGGGCCCCGAAATAGGGTCCCAAACATATACAGTGCACACTGAGCACCAGGGCCCCTGGGGCCCTTTCCATATACAGCGAGAATTAACTAGCAGGGCCCCCAGCCTCCCCAGTATCCGGACCCTTTATGTGCTATGTTCGCTGTACCTGTATGCCCCCCCTCCCATAATGGGGGCCCCAAAAGGTAGGTGCCCAGGGGCCTCGCAGGGCCACAATCTGGGCCCGACTACACCAGCTCCTCCTTTACAACCATGCCTGATATGACACACCAACACTGAGGAGGAGCCCTTCAGATGATTAAAAGGCTATCAGGCTGATAAACATGTTCCATTCTCTACCCCTAAGCGCTGTTAAGGCAGTTAATATAATTGTTGGTAATTAGGATTTAGGCTTATCCTGGTCAACATGATCATGTCCTCTGCTGATCAATGGAATCATTATATCAATGTCACCATTGGGGGAAGAGAATCAGATGCAGAATCACCATAACACAAGTTAGACAACGACAGACGGCACTGTGGAACAGTTCTAGTTAAACATAGCAGAGCATGACTTGTAAATTCAAGGGCTTTTCAAGCACTCCCTAGATGAATCACCCAGCCAGAGATATGGGAAATGGACACACACACACATACACACACACACACCTTCGATAAAGCTCACTGATCACAGATGCTGCCATCTACGCATGGATGAGTCTTCTTCTACATGCTAGTCCTTTTTTTTTTTACATTAGGTCACGAAGGAGTTTGGTGCCAAGCAATAAGAACTGACTGATCTTCTCATGACTGTCTCAAGCACACGCCCATCACGGTATTACCACTCACTAACTGCTGTTCTGTTTTTTTTTGTATAAATCTTGTTGAGGCATTATTGACACGACGACTGTATTTATGGGGATTCTTTCTCTCTTTTGTCATTTCACATGCCTACAAACCCCCCCCCCTTTCATCCACATTTCAGTATGGGGGGGTTGTCTGTGTCCCGGCAACATTCTCATGTGACAATTTAGAAAGTCAAAAATTGCCCCAATCTTAATCCTTTCGCAAAATTATCCTGAGTGAATAATCCTTCCCAGTTACTTGAAGCAGGGAGAAGGATTTGAACACTGGCTGTGTGTGACAGAATCACAAACAGTAATTATATATA
>JAABNX020000113.1:507938-527806 GCA_015163995.2 Mormyrus lacerda | reverse complement strand
ATTGTAATGCCCTCCTTTCTGGTTGCCCGTCTGGATCCTTACATAAACTTCAGCTGGTACAGAATGCAGCAGCCAGACTTCTCACAAACACTATAAAATTTGATCACATTACACCAGTCTTATCCTCCCTTCATTGGCTACCAGTTAAGTCTCGGATTGACTATAAAATACTGCTATTAACCTATAAAGTACTGAATGGCCTTGCACCAGAATACCTAAGTAAACTGCTGACCTCATACAACCCTCCGCGCTTGCTTCGTTCTCAAGGTGTGGGATATCTGTTGGTACCTAGGGTAGAAAGAGCTACGGCAGGCTGCAGAGCTTTCTCCTTTGTAGCTCCTCGGCTGTGGAATGGTCTCCCACCAGATGTGCAGGTTTCAGGCTCACTCTCAATATTCAAGTCTAGACTAAAAATGCACCTGTTCAGTTTAGCTTATAGGGACACTAGTTCTAGCTCTAGCTAACTCCTCACTCCCGGTTAGACCTATAGTGTGAGGTGTAGAGCTGGGTGGGGATCGGTGCCATTGGCTTTGGATGAACTGACCAGTCAGTGCTGTGACTCCAGCTTCACACCCCCTTGTGGGATTGGAGTGCCGATGGTCAGGGACTCCCCATGCCTGCGTTCCCACCTCCCTCTCCCTCCTACTTATGCTGCCATATCCAGACCTGCCGGAGTTTGCACATTGCACTTCATATTGCACTCACCTAACTGTTAGCACTGTCTATCGTCTCCCCTACTCTGAGTAATTGCACATTTTATTCCCCCTACTCCTCCTGGGGGATGCTGCCTGGAGACCTCAATCTATCAAGATGTCCAGCACACCCTGTTACATGTGACGTCGCCACAGCCAATGACGTCCGTGCACCCAGCTCGCCGTTCTGCCTGTGTCATCTTCCATGTATGACCCGCTGCCCGCCTGCTGGTTGCCTGGCGATCGGAAGGAGTGTCGGCACCGGCTTGTCATCACCTTTTCATTGCCACTGTCGCCTACGGCTTACTCACCGAGGACTTTGGGTGGGGATGCTGTAAAGCGCTTTGAGACAATGTAATGTTGTGATACGCGCTACACAAAAATAAATTTGTTTGTTGTTGTTGGTAGATAAGGCAGGCAGCAGTGTTATGTCAGGTGTCAAACTCTTGTCATCCCCAATCGGGAATCCATGGTTGGCGCCAGTTGAAGCCCAAATGGCACCCTAGACTAGCTTCACGCCCAGCGCCCCCGTCGGCGACCCCTCAGAATATGGCGCCCAACCCGGTACTCAGGACCCCCTAATCGGTCTACATTTTTGCTTCCTCCCAGCTCCCTACCAGCTCTAATGTGTTGATTTATCCCACAGATGTGGTCATTTATGCCTCTCATGTGCTCTTTCTCCAGCCCGACTCCCGATTCAACGCTCATGAGTCAGGAGGCCATGATGCGACGCTTCTGGCGGCTTCAAGTCCATCTAGTTCCAGCTCCTTCCTTCCGTCCCCAGGAGTCTGTTCACCCAGTTGAAACAAACATTACAATATCCCTTAGCCAACTGTTAATAAATAATAGTGATACAGCTTCAGTAAAATATGTTCACATACAAATTTTGTTGGGTTTCTTCCCATCCAGGTGGGCCTCTCGCCTTGTACCCTAGGCTGCTTGGAAAAGGCTCCATCCCCCCGGGCCAGGGATGCGTTTTCCAAAAACTGCCATTAGCATCTTACATAGCTGGACCCATTCGGCTGCATGGTTCCAACTATGTGACGTTTTATGATAGTTAACGAATATGCTTTTGTGAAACACACTCCAGGATAGTTCGAAGATGGATGCCTGGAATGAGGTACAGGAAAGACAGTCAGCATCACAATCAACATCCCAAATTTCAAATGTATTACTGTTAGTTTTATGTATATTTTTCATTGAAGATTTTTTTGCTAAGCGTTTAGCACTGAACCACAACTTATATGTTTGTGCAAACTGGCGATAAAGTGTTCGGCGTTCTGATGAATCTCTGTCACGACTTGTTTTGCAGAACGCAGGCCCGCACTGGTTTGGAGAGGAGGTATGTGGGCTCCGATTCCCAGAGCTTCCAGTTTTCTCAATCCATCAGAGCCACGCTGCATTTGGGACCAAACCAGTTCATCCATCCTGTCTCATTAGGTCAGACATGTGGGTTAACTGGCTGCACGGAGATGCCACACGAGAGGGCAAGCGTCTTCTTTGTATGCCATCTGAGAGTAATGGCGAGGTTACTCCCACCATCACACCCGGAGGACCTCAGACATTGTTTTTATACGGATACTGTTCTAATATAAGCAGCATGGTTTGGGTTACAACTATTAGATGTAATATGGTATCTTTTATCATAACAAACTGGTCATGTATCTCTAGACAGAAATATCTGTTAAGTATGAGAGTAAACTTTACATGAAGGGTAAACATGACAGGATGTTCATCTGGGTGTCCGCAGCCCCCTGGGGGTCCTCACCGCAGTTGTAGGGGGTCTTTGGAGATGCCGTGAAATGATGAAAAGCAAATACCATGATCTCGTTCAGTCAAACAATCTTTATTTCTATAGTACTGTTTTAAGCACAGAGTTTACAAAATGCTTTACAAACACTTTAAAAAAAACACAAGAAATTAAAAATAAGCCCAAAAGAAAATACATAAAACTAATAAAATGACCGATTAGCTTCTTAGTTAGGCTATTACAGGCAGTGGTGAAAAGATGCATTTTCAGCCGTGTTTTGAAAGTACCAAGACATTTACTAGCGCTCAGGTTTTCTGGGTGAGTGTTCCAGAGTTTGGGGCCATATAGTAACTAAATGCTGTCTCTTCAGCCAGGATTTAGTTATTACCAGTAAATTACTGGAGGATTGTTGGAGTGATCTGCCTTGGACATACCATACAATCATTTCACTGAGGTAGGGTCATGAGATGCGAGAAGGATTGAAGGAAGGTTTTTGGCAAACTTAAAGGCGTTTATTGAGCTAAATGGGAACAGGGAAACAAACAAAACCATGAGGGATCAAAACAAGGCGGCGAGTACAGGGAAGGACAGGGGCAGACAAGAGGCACAACATCAATGACCGGACTGGGGCTGACGAGACAAACAGGTAATTAAATACAAGGATTAACAAGGGGTAACAAGCAGCAGGCGTGGCTCAGCAGGGACCTGTTAGGGAGGAGACAGGAGGGTCAGGTGGACATGGCAGGCAGGACGCAAGAGGTAGGGTGGAGCAAGATCACGTAAACATTTAAAAAAGAATAAGAACTTTAAAAATCAATCCTGAAAGCTACAGGAAGCCAGTGAAGGAATTTAAAGGTCTAACATGAAAAATATTTCATAAGCTCCCTCTTCTCCCATTTAAAAAGGAACAATAAAGCCCCCCCAGGGTCACAGTTACTTATGTGATTATGCATTAAGAGCAGGGGGCCCCTATATATCCGGGGTCGCTCTCTTTTAGAGACCCCTGCGGACGGTTGTTGCATGTGAGGTTACTGTCGCATGCACACACTGCGAGACACAGCTCTGTGTCAGGCTACAGATACAGTGGCCAGTGGCTACAGCTGCCCCCCCTCGCGTGGGTCTGAAAGCTGGCAGATGGATTAGAGTGCAAGGTGGTGAAGTTATAGGAATTACAGGACCAGTCAGTACCCTTGACAGAGACGACTAGAATGGGTTTACCCTCTCCCCCCCGACCCACCCTAGTGGTATCACCTTTATAGAAGGCCAGAGGGGATTGTGGGAACAGACTGTAGCATTCAAGTGCATTGGGAGCAAAATTACCATTTTAACAATGTTGGTTCAAATTCAAGGCGTAGTTCGCAAAGAAATTACACTGAACCAGAGTGCCAATGCGTAACCATGACGTCCCATTCCCCATCATCGCCTTTAGGAGAGACAGTGGTGAATTCTTTTAGGGACATGCCACTATACCATTCATCAAATCACAGGGACAAAAACCCTGTTTGAGCAGCTTCAGCCCTTACAGTAACAGGGTCCCATATGCGTCTTCCCTGTGCTTCTCCATTAACAGAGGAAAAAAATAACTATCCCATCCCTAATGAATAGGAACATCTCATTAGTGAGTAGGCCACCTACCCAGAATTCCCTGGGGTAACCAGCTGTAAACAGCACATCTTTTGAAAGGCCAGGACTGAACAACATGGTCTTAGGAGACCCTCGAAAGAGTGCGGAGAGTGACTCTGCAAGGTGATTAACAGCTAGACATCCTGCGAAACTGGAGAAGCTGGAGTCGGCCATTGCTCTGGGCATATGCTGACTTGAAGGGGACTTGAGCCACATCACTCAGCACGGCCTTTAAGAACCCAGCTGGCGAGCATTAATGGTGAGGTGAGGCGTGCCGTTGTGACCACATCCCCCCCCATTCTCTTCAGAAATGGTTTCTTCCTTTATGCACGGGTGTCCTTAAGCCAGCTTATCCTGCGGCTCAGGAGGGGAGAACAAAAGGGTGCAGAAATGAAGGTTTCACTGGTGGATGCAAAGATACGCCTTCCAGGTTAGGCTGCCACTAATGCAACATGGTGCTCAATCCTGTTTCTGGTGCCCCCGACAGAATTCTTTCGTCCCAACCCGACCGTCATCAGGCTTATATGGTCCTTAATAGGCTAATAATGAATGTGGCAGGTTGGAAGCAGTGTGGGTTGGAATAAAAATAGGATTGAGAACTATTAGAGTATGTGAGCCAATCTCTTAGTACAATGCTAACGCAAGCAGGGGGTTACAGATCATACAAGGGAGTGCTTCTCAACCCAAATATCAGGGACCCCAGACTCCCACCTCCCAGCACACCAGCACCAAACAAATAAGAACACCGAATGAGACCACTCCTCATTTAGGGACCACCTCAGTTAGCAAACATTCACAAAGTTCATTTGCATGCCATTTATGACCAAAATTTCTGCATCTGGCAGCAATGCACGAGTGAGACAGACCACTGAAGTTGAGTGTAAAAAATGTTCACTTCATGAAGAATAAAAGAACTTGAGTATGGTTGTGAGCAGTCGTGGTCATGCTTAGGCAACTGTGATTTTCACTTAGCGACCATTATGCTTAATGACCTGGTTATTGGAACAGAACTCCACTGCTAAAAGAGGAGTGGCTATTCCTGAATTAAACAAAAACACCGAATGCGTGAAGCGAACACACCAGAACAATCCAAACAATCGAGAATACTGAACGCCTGGTATGCACTGGGGGCTGAGGGGGGGCACCAATGGCGACTCACCGAGGCTCCCGAGGACCGAAGTGAGAAACACTGACCTAAAAAGTGTGAAGAGGAGCACAGCTGAGTTTCTGGGCCCCACAGACAGGATGCAGTTGCTGCACAAGCTCACTTATGGTTGCCTCTCGGAGTCAGGGAGCAGTTTGGCAAAGGTTCTGTAAGTTTCAGAGACTCTTTGAGGGGACACCAGCTTAAAGGAACAGGCCCAGGAATGCAGGTGAGTATTCTGATATCCCTTTATTGCCGTCAGCGTGTTTATTTGTGACTAAGCTTGTATGCATGTCTATATAAGCTTCTGCGCAATGCGCACGCAAGCGTTAATCATGGAAACTGTACCGGCCCCCGGGAGGCTATCCAGTTACCATGCCGTGGCGCAAGGGGCGGAGCCTCGGCACGTTACGGCGCAGAGAAGTAACAGGCTCATCGGGGGCAGCCACGCACCGCTGAACAGCTGCAGCCTCACAGACGAAACCTAACCTACCTGCCCCCCCCCCCCCTCCACTGTGGAAATAATGCGGCGTTCATCCTGGACTCATAGCGAGGGACACAGCTGTCGAATGCAGCCTGAATGGGAGTTATCAGGCGATTATTAAAAGGCCAGAAAGGAGAGCACTTGCTGTTCTCTCCCTCCCGAAACCAACTGCCATTTTTAATCATCCAAAAAGTTGTGACTGATCCTCTGATTATTACTTGGCGGAGAAGTCCAGAAGACTGAATAACTAGTTCATCAAAGACATTTCATTGTTTTTTGGAAATATTACAAGGCTTGTTTGATTCTGAGATTCTAAGATTAAATAAGTCGTCTGAAGGAAACACATCCCAAAATGTTGGCTACGCTCTTTACACCTTAAGTAATATTAATATAACCATAAGTTATATTAATCCTCGCGTCCTTTCAAAGTCAGTCTTTTCCTGTTCAGAGCTGAAAAGATGAGCACTGGTAATAACGTCATGGGTTATTACTGAATGTAAAAAGGTCATTTGCTCCAAGAAATGATTTTAAAAAACAGCCAAAGTGTCATATTTCCATTTAACATACTACAATGCACTTTCACATGACATCATACCAGCCCCAAAATTGACATGCCATTTTTTTCTTTAATCAAAGTGATACTCACGATATTTCTGAAAGTATCCATTACAAAACCGCACTCATTGTACAGACCGTGACAGTGCGGTTGTCGATAGAAACCATACATGTCCACGCTCAGCAATTTCGAAAAGGTGGGGTAGGTGTTATAAATAAATCTATTGAAATTACATTTATAGCATGCATTGTTTTTATAGAGCTATCCACAATGATTTCTGCCAGAATAATCCATCAGGGTGATTAATATTGCATTTCCTGCAGTGCATAACCCATTCACTGCACCAAATCAATTGTCTGGTGACTTCTCACATTACCGCACTATAGTGAGAGGGCGTAGTTAGTAACCATGCCATCACTCAAACTTTTCAAACCTGGGAGTTTCTGTGGCATCACTGCCCATCCATGTTTCCAGAACCAGATACCCATCGACTGCCCCAGCTTGAGCGCCATCATTCAAATCCAAAAGGGATATTTGAAAGACTGGATCAATTTCTGTTGTCTCATTTACATATTTTTTTTGTTGGAGGAGATCTTTTATTTCTTTCTTCCCTGTAGGCAACAATGAGAGGATAAAAGAATATCCAACAATTCATGCAGGGGCATATATTCTCCTCACTTTACCTTAAAACCCTGGGTGGAACAGTTTTCCAACCTGTGTCATCTCTTTATCGCTATGAAGTGTTGAACTGGAATATACCCCAGAAGGCTTTCATTATCCACACATTCCAATGATGAAAATACTATGACAGCAGTTAAAATAATATGTTAAAATACTGCTCCACCCTCTGCAGTTGAGGGTCATACAGTATGCTCCAAGTGTGACACCTTCCACTGTTATGGATATTATCACTCACATACATCCACATCTGACAGAGAAGACACTTTGGAAACCAGACATGAAAGGCATCACGTCACCCTGATCTCTACTGCAGCACTGGACGATCTGAGAATCCACATGAGATAGCTATCGTCAGGATCACAGACATGTACAGCTTTGCTTTGATTTGGATGCAGTGCACCTTTGCTTTGATTTGGATGCAGTGCACCTTTGCTTTGATTTGGATGCAGTGCACCTTTGCTTTGATTTGGATCTGGTCTGCAAAAGATAACATGCTGCTCCTCATCTCAGCAAAAGGGACTCTTCTAATCCTCTGCTAGCTGCACAGGTGGAGATACGAGGCTGTGGGGAGTTTTCAATTATGGGCAAAATATGAAATGCAAAAGCTTCAAAAGGCAGCAACGCGTATAAAAATGTCACACATGCAGAAATAAGTTTCAAGCTCTTATTGTCATGTGACCCGGGGGAATTCTTGATCTGAGCTGCAAGGGAGGGGACACGAAACAATACAATACAGAACAGAAACTGCAGTGAAATAAAAGCTGAGACCACGCAAGACATTTACTGAGCACGAGAGAATAACACGAGAGAATCGGTGGAAAGAAGTTGAACATGAGTAGAATTACGGGACAATGCTGCATAAAACAAAAAAGTAAATTAGTATCATATGAGAACTTTGTTTTAGTGGAAGTTGACTCTCCCGCATTTAAAAGCCTGCATAATTAAATATACATGCCCATGAATAGCAATGAAAAATCTATTGGAGCCACTGGACATTGTTGTGCTGTGACTACAGCTTGAGTTTCTTTGCGTAATAATTTATTAAAGACAACGCTATCATGCTACTCAGCGCAGAGCGCAAGGCAATGACCGTTTTGGAGACTTTGATTCTTTATTAAATAGTTTTTCCAAATTTGTAAACTTCTTAAAAGTATAAAACGTCCTCAGTACCCAGGAGAAATGAATCATTTTGTTATTATCCGGCTTTGTGCAAAACAGTAATAAGGAAAAACAATTTAACTTAGATGTCGAGATGCAAAATAGCATCACCTGTTTTCAGTTAATGTTGTTAGTGTTACACTTGGAGAACATTAAAAAGCCCCATAAAACATAATGACGGTAATAAGCCACACTCCGAGTGAACAGAATGACCCTGACCTGTTGAAAAGAACTGGTGTTGTCGGCTCAGTATAGAACACCTGTCTCTATATTACAGGCGGGTTTCATGTCCATAAAAGGAAGTCAGGGCTGGTTTACTACGGCACCCTCCCAAACAGAGCTAGCAAAGTCCTATAGATGTTTTTAAGCCATAGAGAACTAACAACATGCCAGTTACAAACCCAGACCTACAGAAACAGGATGTAACTGTTGCAGCCAGTCAGCTTTCTCTGTATTTAAGTGCGATTAAGGGAGGAAGACGTTTGTAAGAGAGAGGGAATAACATACAGTAAATGTGGGTAGGTTTCTAAAATAGAAGGTTCCAGAATCTCCAAAATAAACTCCCTTCAGGGGACACGTGTCCCAATTTCACTCTCTGAACGTGAACAATGGACATAAATGCAATCCGCTAAATGTACGAAGCGCAAAACACTGCGGAGGTGGGGGTTAATACAAGCTTCAAGAATCACCAGTCAGGCCGCGGAGTACATGTTGATGTAGTCTGGTAATGAACCATTGACTAAACATAAATTAGCATGGCGTGCTAGTGAGGTCTTTGTTGGCATGTACAGATGTTGCTATTCGAAGGACGACTTAGCATAAACGCTAGTAATAATACTAGTGATATTTCAACCGTGCCTCACAGAACAAGGAGAAGTACTACAGTATAACAAGCATATCTAACGATTAACAAAGATCTACACAGACATAACAGCTGGAAGAAGCAATAACAAGCTCGTACTTATGAAGCATTAGTGACCCTTTGATTATTGCAGACAAAGGAAGTTATACCAAGACTAGTATACAATTGCTAGTTCCTGTCTACCTGAACCCTTTGTCTGGTTAACATGTCATGGTTGGGCAGGAGGGGTCCACTCAAACCCACAGCCTGACCTGCAAGACCCCCCCCCCCCATAGACTTCCATGAGATCCTTCCCTTAGTTCAATGGTTTATGCCAACATTTGCGGTTCATACAAACAGTGACAGGCACTTAAAGCAGAATGCGAGTGTGAAAAGAATCGGTGAGGCCAGCAGCTCAAGTATTTTTCCTCCCAGGAAACTCGGAAAATCGTTCCATTCCCCTGAGAAATTAACAGCCATCAAGCACTTTTGAAATTATCCATCCATTTTCAAATCCTAATTTACCCAAAGAGGGTAAAAGTGATCTCAAGGTTAGCCCGGGAAAGCACGTCATGCTAACCTGGGATAAATGCCAATCTGTTGCACGCTGCAGAACACACTAGCTCACACACTTCACAGTCAGCAATTGACCCAGACCGCTCATCCGTGAAGCGTGGGAGGGAGACGGTGTAGTCTGAGCA
This sequence comes from Mormyrus lacerda, assembly GCA_015163995.2. NCBI lineage: Eukaryota > Metazoa > Chordata > Actinopteri > Osteoglossiformes > Mormyridae > Mormyrus > Mormyrus lacerda. The sequence continues at coordinate 518,176 of JAABNX020000113.1, read as the reverse complement.
AACTCTGTACACACAGAGCCAAGTATGCATTCAAACTAGCAACCCCGGAGGTGCAAGGTGACAAGGCTATCCATCCACATGCTAATGTCGCCTCCGAAAGCCTTTTACATCTGCTTATCTTTTACTTTTCACACGAGTAAAAATGCGGCCCTACTTACCGAGGCTATACGTCTCGGCGCTTAGTGACATCAAACCATCAATTTGCAATAAAGCGATTAGCATTTGCTGAGAATATCAAACATTCAAAAAAGTCAAATGCGTTAATACAAAGACATACACCGTACAAGTGCCTCCCACGTAAAACCAAAGTTACTTACGAAACAAATTCTATACTTTAAACAGTTTAAAATCTGGTTCTGATAAGTGTGGGACTAAATGTCTCAAGTCAAACAAATGAGAAACGCAGTATTAAAGAACCGGAAGCCAACCATGTCTCATTCTTTAAGCCAATTAGTATCCACGTGATGTCATACAGAGTAAATTTCAGCACCATCTCTATACTGTTTATGTTTTATATATAATAATTTAGACCCTGTTGTTAAAACCTATTAAAGTACGTTCATAGAGAAACTCGAGAACAAAACTGAAAAGGTCCACCTTAATAATGTTTGGATCTCTGGGATGAAGTGTTAGGAAGCGTGCAGGGTAACTCAGTGACGCTTCCAAAGTTCCTACAACAGCAGAGGACTTTGGGCACCAAGTTCCCAGTCGCCAGTACTGCCACTGTTATTCATAACCCGTAGCCTTAAATCCCAGTAGTAGAGAATATTTCGTTGTCATTATTATTCCAAATGAGTGTTTTACAGAACACTTACCAAACTGCATTACATATCTTTAGTCCACGCAGAGCCGTTATTCTCCGGACTTTTTATTACTACAAACAGCCGTATTGGGTGCAAACGCTGGTTTTGCGGACTGGCGTAGGACAGTAAGCAGATGCTGGTCCTACCTGGCAGGGGAGCCCGCCTTGGTCCGCAGCTGCTGCAGAGATCGGATGGAGATGCTCTTCAGCAAACTGTCCGCCGCCGACTCCTGCAGCTTCAGCTGCGGGATGATGTGCCCCGTGTTCGCAAATGCCATTTTCCACTTCAAAAACACACACACAGGACAAAACGAAAACTGGAATAACAAAAAAATGCAGTTCACGATGCGCAAACTGCGGGGGTTCCTATAATATGTTTTATATACGCCGTATCCCCTTCCCCCTGCAAACCCCAGCGGCGCTCCTACACTCGCCGCACGGTCTTCACGCTTGGATGGACCGTATCGCGGTTAATAGAGAAGCTCCGTCTCACGCCCTCCGTGTGACGGGGAGCGGCGCCTGCACTTAGAATGGGATGGGATGTATGTCTTATTCAACAACCATGGACCACTCATCAGATACATCTTCATATAGGTTTTATGCGGGTGTTGAATGGGCACTATTGTATCCATACGGCCGCTCATAAGCACGCATGCAGTTTACTGCTCCTGAATGGGCTCCGTCAGCTATAAGCAGAAGCGCTCCTGGCTTTGGAAACAAGCGGAACATAAACTACACGATCACCAGTGTCAGCAAACATTTTATTTATAGCACATTAAGCAAGCCCCATGTGTAGCTTTAACATCCGTGCGTCTATTATTCTTCCACAGTCAATGTCAATTATTTCAATGAAAACGGGCCGCTTGGTCATCACTTACCGAAGAATCAATCAGCAATCCGCTGATGAAATGGCTAAAGTCAGGATAGGCAGAAGAAATATCTTTGGTGGACATAATGATTGGTATATTAACCTAACGCCTATTTGGAGTTCACATTAATGTCTTTCCCAATATACAGGCTTATTCATTAGTGGGTTTAACTTAAATAGAGTGAAGTCAGGTGATTGTAGGAATCGTTTGATGTAAGATTGGTCTTTCAGATTGGTTCAGTGTGCTTCCTTCCGTTTTCGTTTTAATACAATTTCTGTACATTGTGACAATCGTCTAATAACAGGTGGCTGTAAAAAGCGGTGGCGCTTTGAATGAAATGTCTTAGAGCATCTGTAGCACATCTGGATGGAGACCGCTGTGATTATTCAGTTTTAAGGAGCAAAATAGTACAGATTCCGGGTCTATGTTAAGTCAACGGCTGAACAGCCCAATAATCCTCACGGTAGCTGTGAATGCTTTTGTCTCGACGGGAGCTTGCGGAAATAATGTCAAGTGTTGGCTAAAAATAGCATTCCATTAACCTCTCAGTTTGAATTAATGGCTGTGCATTAATTAGTCAAGTCAGCCGAGAGTGAAATGTAGCCAGTTTATCTGTGAGCCACAAGGCAACACTTGTTTTCCTGTGAGAATATCATCGATTGCGGGGGGACGTGAATACCCCCAGCTATGTGTGTCATCTTAGAAATATATATTACAGATGGAAAATACGATTCTCTACAGCGAATCAATTCTTTTCACTTTTCCTTGGATATTTCTTCTTCTTCTTATTATTATTATTATTATTTGTGAAATTGTATTTTATTTTTTTATTTTACGCTTTTTTAAACTTTATATATTCATATGTTATACTTAATGTTAATTAAGTTATATATGCCGACTGACCCCTTTAGACCATTGTACATCATTACACTAGAGGGCGTATGTCGATCTGCTTCGCTGAACTCGCTTGGGAACGATGAAGCGCTCATTTACGGGACTGACACAGGCGGTGAGGCTACCGAGATCATGTCGAGCCCTTAAAAGTTTCATTCAAAAATAAGTAATGGCTCGAGAACGGCTCAAGAAACTTTATTTACTGCAGTCTGGGGTGCTCGTCGCACGATGAATAGTGTTCTATAGTGTTGTTGTAATTATTATTAGAGTCACACCAGGAGTACGACTGCCAAATCTAATCATATTAATATTAAAGAAAATCAAATGTACTTCCGCGGAATAAGTAAATTGAAATATCAGGCCTGCGGCAATGCTTTATGTGCTGTATAAAAGGGATCTCATTGTAAAATAAACGGTATCAATATGGCGTGAGACTCTTTTCTGTCAACATGCCGAATCTGGGATTTCATGTATCTTATTCTATTCCGGGTCACATGGTAAATTCTGATACCATAAGCTCCCATGTTGCCTGAATTAGGCAATTTGTACTTGTCTTTTTGTATGTTTTTAACCTTATGCATTAAATGTTTGTAGTCACCGCTAGAGGGCAGAATTTCATCACGAATCTAACAAACCGTATAATACATTTCCGAACAGTATTTATTTATAGTTCAACTCAACTTGTATCTGCAGAGCTTAAAAGGGAAACTGTCTACACGGATTCATTGCGTATATAAAACAAAAGGTAAAAAAGCATCACAGTCTTCTTGCCATCACCACGACAGTCGAGGCTTGAGGTTTCTTCTTGCGGGTTTTGTATTTCTGCGCTCCGACCTGCTGGCGGTGCAGAAAACGGCAACCCAGTGTTGCTCTGGGTGTTTTCCCCCTTTATTTTGCTGTACTGCCATGCGGCAAATGTCGCTTGTACTCAGCAAATGCGTGCTAACGGCTGCGCTCTGCGTTATCGATTTTGTTTTTCAAAGGACAGGGCAGAGGAAGGGAGGCAGGACTAATGATGCGGAGGGAGCCGGAGGTATAGGCGTTATTTACATTATGTGTTTGGGGTTAAGGGATTTGGGCAGGGGGCAGGCAGTTACTGTACACGGGCTGTTCAACGTGCAACCAAACGGCACGTAATTATGTAGGGCCAGGGAGCTGCAATGTACTAATTGAAGGATGAAAAAATGTTAACATTATATAACGCAGTAGGTAAATGTCATACAACTGGGAGGTCTTTTCATTACAGAATGGTTAAAATATACACTTCCCCCCACTTAATTACCACTTTGGCACGTTTTAAAATTCACAAGTGCTTTTTTTTTGTTTAAATCTGCGCTATCATGATGCAAATATTGGTATTTAATGGAAGCAATTACTCTTTATAATAATACATCAGGCAGTTTCTACCACGAAGATTAAAGCACAAGAACATCAAATGTTCTGTGTGTCCGTTGTGAAAATTTGAAATAAGTTTATCTTACAAAGTCGTAATCCCAACTTAAGGGGGTAAGGAGGCTGTGCTTGTGATCAGAAGGTCACTGGTTCAAATCCTAGGTTTGACAGAGTGATGTGACCTATGAGATATTCAACAAAGCCCTTAGCCCCCAGTTGCTCATGTGGACTGTCTGACTCCATCTTGTTTGTATAAAATGTAACTGAATACAGCTCCACCTGTAATTTATCTTTAAAACAGGACATAAGACCTGATCTTGGTATAAACATTCAGGGGCAAGATTATGGACTCAGTAACTTAGCTCCAGCGAGAAGCCACTTTTATGTAGGGCTGTGGTCCTGCTGGGAAGCCTTGGTTCATCATGCCTATAAGGCAGGCAAAGACTTGGGGCAGTATTTACACAAAGGTTACCCTTTGTCACATGATCAGCATCAAAAAAGCACATGACTGCAACACCTGCGTCACCCTGACTGAAGCAAAACGACATCTCATTCTGAATAACTCCTCATTTAATGTTTTATTAGAAATTAAACAATAATAATTCAGAAATCGTAAAAATATACAATTTTACTTGTGAAGGGCATATTTACATGTCTTTCTTCTGTTAAACAAACACACTGGTTTTACAAACAAGCAGAATGGATGGACAGCAATGCGACTGGTGAGGAATGAGTGAGATGCTGGCTGGTGGTTCCCTTTATCATGCTGCGGCAGAGCGTGTCTCTGGTAGCACATCCAGACCGTGTGTCGCAGGCAAAACCAGATTAATCCCAATGCGAGCGCAGTGTGTGGAAGTGCAAATCACATGTATTTAACACAAAAAAAGAAAAAACAAAATATATGCTGAACGTTTCCATATGTGATATTTACAGTTATTGCCTATATATATACACTCAGTGGCCACTTTATCAGGTGTATCTGATTAGTACCATGTAGGATTAGCAGTGATGGGGCCCCAGGAGTTTGAGGCCCCCTGTTGGCCACAAACCATCACTACACTAGGAGGAAGCAAAATCCTAGAGTCCTAGAAACAAGAAACCTGCCCTTGGGTAGGATCCGTTTCTGCATCCAGAACTGCTTCAAGGCTACATAAGTCGTATATTAATGATGCATTTCTGCACTGTTCTATCGAGCCGTTATCGTCGTACTTGTGGCCTTCCTGCTGGCTTTAACGAGGCTGGCTCTTCTCCTCTGACCTCCCTCATTAATGAGGTACCCTCAGCCATAGGAATGCCATTGACTGGACTTTTTAGTTCATCACACCGTTCTCTGTAAACTCTAGATGATGTGGAGTGTGAAAATCACCGGAGGGTGGTTCTTTCTGAGATGCTGGAGCCACCGCGATTGGCTATTTGGAAAAAGGGGATGTTTCTGTGTACCTAATAAACCGGTCACTGAATGTATATATTTGCATCGAGGCAAATAATCCCTTTACATAGTTATGTGTAACATGCAGAGCGTCCCATCCTCCCCATTTCCTTGTTGAGGTGAATTTTCCCTTGCTTCGTACGTAGTGCTACACAGTGACTGCACAGTGTCAGAGACAAGGTAGCCGATCCGCGGTCAGTCGCTGGTGAAGGCGTCTGCACGGACACAGATGCAGCGGCACGGATCTGACGTAACGTTTCTTCAGTCCGGAGCGGGGTCGTCCTGAAACCCCAGCTCAGATTTGGAACCCTGTTCGGTCAGAGTACTTCCAAGCAAAGAAGGCATTTTAAAGATCACCAGTAAGTTTTTTCCTAAAATTTTTTTTTAATAGGAAAAAACTGCCAGATGCTGTTACTCAATCTGAAGAAAAGCAGTGTAGTGGAAGATTTTTAAAATTGGTGGGTTTCCCTTTTCTGCCGTCGGAGAGAGCCAAGGTACAGCGTAGCGTGGAATTGGATGGAAGTGGATCTATTGTTCCGTGTTTTTTTTTCCTCTTCAAAGGCCAGTTAATGGAAAGGGGAGGGGGGGGGATTCAAGAAGTCTTAAGGTAGCCAGCCGCTTCCGCTTAATACTACCCCTCCTATCTCTAGCCACCCCTTTTTAGCTTCACAAAACTCGCCGGCAAATCAGTTTGGAAAATCTGTCATCCGTATTCAGCTGTTTTCAAAATGACCTGTGATTTATTCAATCTGCCTGTGACATTTTCCCAGAGCCGGTCAGGTTAACCTGCACGCTCTAGGCTATCGCGGCAGGGCCATTGCCAGTATTTGACCCCGCAGACCTACGGGGCATAGGGAAGCCGTCCATAATGGCTTTGTCGTTCATTGCCCTGCATCTCCTTGGAAATTATCTTCGCCTGGGCTTGCTGGGTTCTGCTGTCATTCATGAGAGAGCCCGGCAGGGATATATACAGGGGGGCGGGGCCACAGGTCACACCAGAAAGCTGATTCGTCCCTGGAGTGCCCCAGCCATTTCATTCACTGATTCAAAACATATCATTGGCTAAGGATAAGCTTGGCCCCTCTAAATAAATGATTCCTCCCACATTAAAAAAAAAAAATCATAGAATTGCCCTTGGAGCCAGACTGCTGGAGTTTTGCTGACAGACACCTCGCACTCTTCAGAACTGTGATGCCATCTGATGCTCTGTTTGTCCTGGGTGCTAATTGGGCAGATTTATCTTCCAAAGGCCCATGAAACCAGCCCACAGAAAAGCACGGGATGTGTGACACATCCCCCAACCCTCTTCATACCTTTTGTCACCCTCGTGAATCTCCTCGGCCTCACCCATGAGTCGTACCGCCCTCACGTGCGCGAGCCCTGTCTGCGAAACTGAATCGATTTTTTTTTTTTTTAAAAAGGCACATTAGACAGAAAACGGAAAACAGACGGGCCAAACGACGGCTGCCTTGCCATTTCGTAAAGGTTACACCTGGACATTTTGTTTGCTTTCGTCCGCAGGGAAAGTGCCTTGACAGGCGGGGGTGTAGGCATAGCCTGAAAGTGCTAATGCCGTAGAAACAATATTGGTCTTCTAGGTCATAAAACCAACTCTTTCACTGTATATTGGCTCCATAATCCCTCTGCTACCCTCCTCTTATGCTAAAAGACATCATTTCAGTATGCCTAGCCTTATGTACAATATTAAACAACGCTAACTACATAATACAGATTTTCCCTGACAGGGTTATTGCATGGATACTCAATCCATCTATCTACGACTTTTCTATTTACAGAGGACCAGCCCGCTCCCAAGGTTCTTCAGGTGTTATTTTTGGAATAAAAGCTCCCAAGGATTTTTTTTTTGTTTCCATTGCTGGGCACGGAAAGGAATCCGTCGAAAGAAAGAGGGACTTGAAAGGCACACGATATGGGCGACTCTTCCTTGTTCATCACTCGCGTCCGTGTAGCTCCTGCTCAGCCTTGGTGAGAAAAACTAAAAACTGTTCCAAAAAACCAACAGGATGAGGAAGAAGTCAACGTGACACAGGATCGGCGAATGCAGAATTACGGAATGAATCTGCTCCAGGATTCCCATGCGAGTGAACATTGTACACCTTTGTTTGTCTCTCGACGGTCTAGATGATTAGTTTTGAATAGCTATTCAGTCTTAGTTTAAAAACCAACAAATCTCATCGACCACTATCCTTTTTCCACTCGCAGTCAAAGCCTTTTGACACAATTTGGTTTCAATAAAATTAGATAAAGAAAAGCAGGAAAAGAAAGTCAACAGTGGGCCAACTGCAACCTCAAGGTGCTTCTCTGGGCAGCTGCAAGTGACTTCACCACATCCTGCAGCCTAGTTTCAAATGTAACGAAAATAAAACACCAAAACTCAATAAAAGCAATATAAAGCTCTTGGTTAATTTGATGTTTCCACCCTTGGCTTTTCATCTGGCATTTCAGGGGGTCTTCGGACGCCTGGGATTTAACACACGATGTCAGGCGAGCCAAAGGTATGTTCCGGAACTTTTGGCAATGACACCCGGGAGGAGAGGGACGTCCGTCGAGGTACCATCGTGAGTCCCGCGACTTGGGCCTCCACCTCTCCATTTCTGGAGAGACTGCCCTCATGGATGAAGTCCCAACGTCAGCTATGAGTCACCGCTTCCGATGTCAGCGTGATTCATCGCGTACGGGGGACCCTGCAGCCACCGGCAGGTCTCCGCGGGATCCTCGAAGCGCTGCCGTGCAGCTCGGCTGCGGCGGCATGCGAGGCAGCGTCTCCTCCAGGACTCCGTTTTCTGCATAGCAACTCCCGGCCACTGCTGCCCCCCCCCCCCCGCCACCAACTCTTTGATGCGATGCAATGTGGCATCTGTGGTGCATGCTGGGAAGTGGCGATTGGGTGCGTGGGTGAGAGCGTGGCTGACAGAGGATCGCGGTGTACCTCCCCCCTCCCCAGCAGGTCCCTCGACGGTCAGTATGAGTGCGACTTCACCCCCTGCCACCTCCTCATCCCGCTCCCAGAATCCCAGTTTTGACCCTTCTGGTGGGATCTGTGTGGAAGATTCGCTCAAATCTCTGAGTCTCTTTTTTTAAAAAAAAAAAAAAAAAAAAAACCTTGACACTCCCACCTCGCTGTACACTGAACACTCCATGCCTCAGAATTAGAAAAACATATCGCCTTCGAACGGACATAGACAGATGCATTCATCCATTTCTCTGTTTGTACTTTTTCTTTTTTATTTCATTTAAGAGGGGCAAGCACTTCATAGTTATTCCGTTTAGGTAGGCATTCACTAAAACATTTATTAATTTGTTTACTTAAACGATATCTGCTTTTTTTTTGTTGCATTCATTTGTTTCTGAAGAGAAAGTATTTTTTTCCTGGTTTTTGGAGTATAAGGAGTGCAAGGTGGCGCCGTGGAGCAGAAGGGGCTTCTTGAGTATCGTGGCCGCTGATGTCACTTCCTCCTACACAGTCTGGAAGGCCTTGCTTTGGGTGGGGATCATAACTGGGGTGACGCTCAGGTTCCTGGAGGTGAACTTGGGGGTGTCCGGCTCGAGCGTCTTGGTCTCCACCTGTGTGTATGCAGGAGGGGGCTGGCTGAAGCCGGGGGGCTGTCCGTTCTCCTTCAAGGCTGCCACAGCTGGGGGGCGGGGGCGGTGCCCTCGGGGGCCGGTGCTGTGCACCATGGACTGCGTGGAGGAGGTCCCAGACCTGGAGCTTCCCGATCGGGAGGAGGACAGCGAGTTGGGCTTCATCAGCTTGGCCTTGGGCGCCTCGGCGTCCTCCCTGTGTGAGACATGGAGGACGGACCCTCAGTGTCACCCCCTACACTCCCATCTCAAACCCCCCTCCCCCCAACAAAGTACCCCTGATACCTGTGCTCACGCCTTCACAAAATTTGAATATACCCAGAACATGGAAATGTAACTAATCGGTACAAATCTCTAGGTTCACTTAGTCTGCCTGGTCCAAAGCTTCCATGCTTTATCGTAACTGTTTATCTAGCTGATGAGCAAAGCAGGGCTATCCTTTTATGGGCGAGCTGGACCCTGACGCTGTCATGGATTGGCTTTCCTCTTCCGCAAGACCTCTGAAAACCGTAACGCTTCCCAGGTTTCCTCAGTGCATTGGCCATCGCCACAGTGACCTACACGACCCTCCAGGCTCATCCGTTACTCGGCCGACCCGTCTGGCACTTGATCATTTACTTATTTTCCCGGTGTGCCTATCGTTGGCGGTGAGTAGGTGCGTAAATGTCCCTTTGCCGTACCTGCACTTGTACGCAGGAAACAGTGTGTACGCTTTCAGCCAATTCCCCTAGAATGCCTGCACTATCCAAACTCTGCTGAGCCCCAGAGCCCAGATAATTCATCTCGACGCTCGCAAACGAGCTGCAGCCCCGCTGCTAAACCGCAACGAAAACTGTCGATGCTGCAACAAGCGTCCCGGCCAGCCTCGCATGCATAATAGAGGAGAGCACGATCAGCAAATTGGGGAACCTACTCAGAGAGAGGGGAAAGACTGGGGGATGCAGGGTCTCGTCAGGGGGGGGGGGGGGGCTCACCGTATCTCGTTGGGGGTCTCCTCCTCCTCATACTTCCTCTTCTCCTTCTTCCGGAAGACAAGCCAGATGATGAGGATGATGAGCAAGACCCCGAAGGACACGCCCACCACCGCGCCGGCCACCACACCCATCCCCCGCACGTCTGTGGACATCAGAAGTGGCTGATCAGGGGGCGGCGCAAACGTGCGAGCTCACGAACCCACCCAGATAAGCATAATGCAGGAAGTCAGACACTGCGACACAGGAAGTCAGAAACTGTGATACAGGAAGTCAGA
>JAABNX020000113.1:452845-476635 GCA_015163995.2 Mormyrus lacerda | reverse complement strand
ATCTCTCCCGCCCCGGCTAGCTTCTCTCTGAAGCCTCGAGAGGCCCCAGGGAAAAACAGCACTCTCCACTAAAGCAAGGATCTCAGGTTTCAAGAGAATGGCAAATGAACGAGGCTGACTCCCAGGACGGAGCCACCATCACACCAACCGTTACCCAGACGCACTCACAGGCTGGCGGCAGGCGAAAGCCCAGACTCTGCAGCAGCACCAGAAAACCTGCAATGGGGCAGGCCAACCATCAAAGACGTTCGAAAATTAGTCTCTTAAAAGCAGGGAAGGCTGTCGTTTGGGCCGGGCCAGCTGGCAATGATTTTGTAGACTTTCCGTGCGGATGAAGGAGAAAATGAAAAAGGGGGAACAAGGATAGCAGATAGCAAACAGAAGCAGTTAAAATCAAACGCTTTCATGCCTCCATCATTAAGGCTGCATTGATTGTTGATTACGACTTTTGCTTAATTGCCATGAAAGTGGAATCAGGTTCGTGGAATTTTTTAAAGTGGCTGTGTTTACTGTGACTGAAACAGGAGACAGTCAATGGTGATGGAATAATTTCTGGTTCAGAGAAAAGCTTTTCCCATTTTTCACCCCAATTTTCTTTTTTTAAAACAGGCAGAATTGGGGCAAAAATAGATTTGGATTAAACAAAACTGTGATAACACACACACCTGTGCGCCTTCCCATAATGCTCGGCTGTACTCAAGAACATCTGCTTCAAGCTTGGCTCATACCTATGAGGGAGGGGGGGGGGGCAAAGATAATCAAATGCCCACCTCTGCAGTGAATCCTCTCTCCCTGGCGTGATCTGTGGTGTTTGTCTGACAGTGCTTCCTTCTCTTCTGGTATGTTTTAGTGAAGATTTATGCGTGAAGATGGAGGAACAGTGTCTTTAAAGGTGCAAGGCTCCCTGCCACGGGAGTGAACGCGAAACAGATCTCGCGATAAAAAAAAAATCTGTACAAAAATAAACACAGGAAAAAAAAAAAAAACCTACTTCTGACGCGAGTGCATATTTTAACACTTGTCTAGTTTCATCACGGAGGTGAGAAATTATTTCCTCGCTGCATTTATGCATCGCTTACGTCTGACTCTGGAGTAAATAGGATTCGGAAAACAAGTGGATTAACTTAATCACCTTTCACAATGACCGTGAAGAGACCGCCGTAAGCCGCGGCACGTACCATTTCCGTCGGCCGATTACAGTCCGTTGCCGGCAGAATCCAAGATTTTCCGCGTCCTGCCACTGGCAGAGATAAAGAACTGAAAGACCAAATAGCAGAACAACTTGTCTCATTGCTGCAAGATTTTAAGCAAAAGACATTTTATTTATGTAGCTGCTCTTCTCCACTGAGCTCTTCCCATTCAACAGTGTCGGTACAAGGCCACTTGAAATCATCACCAACACAAAGGTTTGTCGTTTCTGACTGATCATGAAGTGGCCTCCGGTTATCCAAGGTTGCACATTCATGGCAGAACAATCGAAGTTTGTGTGCTTTCTGTTGATTTCCAAAGTAACCCAAATACATATGAGATGCAATATATATGATAGAGAAGCAGGACATGCTAACAGAATGCAGTTTACTCTGATTACATGCTCTTTTCTATGAAACAAACAAGCGAAGCATAATATCTGTCATTTATTGGAGAAAAGGGTGGAGCAGGGGAATGAATAAGGGGCCAGACACGGTGAGTCCAGGCCAGCGGAGTAATCAAACACCCAAAGCTAGAAAGGGATCCACATTGATTACTCATGATGCCCAAACAATCAATCTCCTTACACCAGTACTGCATATCGATGGCCATGGTGGAAACAGATTCATTAAAATAAAAACATGCTGACTTGAAGGACATAGCTCCGATGGCAGTAAAGGCCTTTAGCATGGCCGTTAGCGCCACCGCTGCTTATCATCGCATCCGTTACTGCTAGCGTGATTTGTTAGCATTAGCGGAGGCTAAAGATATGCGTATCCACGGGTGGGGCCACACCAAGCACCAGCTGCAAGTACCTGTCACCCACCTTGAAAGACAACCATTCAGAGAGAGGAGTTAGCCTTTAAACGTGACAGCGGGCCTTTCAAGCGGTGCAAGGACACTAGTGGGCCAGCAGGCCTAACTCCCTCCTCCAAGCCCCCATTCCATTTCCTTTACATCAAACCTCGACATCTACCGGGGAACTTGAATAGGCGAAACTGCTGAACGGGCGTCAGCTGAATGGGCAGAGCGGACAGGAGACGGACGAGCCTCGCAAAGCTTTGAATGCTGGCTGAGAAGAACGGCACGGTACATGGGGTGGGGGTCGGGTGGGGTGGGGGGGATATTGAGGAGAGCCGTGCTGGAATGGCATTCTCTATTTGTCTTGCCGAAACGAGCCCCATGTCTGGGTGATGGCTTCAGGCTGCTCGGGGAGGGGGGACGGCAGGCTGGTGGGGGTGATGGATGTACTGCACTGCCGGAGACTCGAAGGCAGGCGGCCCGACAGCGGGGGCCTCATTATTGCCGCAGCCACGGAAACGCCGGAGGATCAATGACAGATCCCCAGGCTCCCCCCTCCCTCCCTCCCTCCTTCCCTCATGCATCATGTCCCTTGACCCAACTGTGGCCTCTAACAAGCCAGCCAATCCACCCCCACCCCAAATCCGCATCAGCCCTTCCGCAAGGCGCTGTGATATCTAGGCCTTCTGTATGAAGGTCAAGAAGCACGAGGGATGCTTCGGTAAGGGGGGCGGGGGGGGGGGGGGATCGACATCAATCACCGTTTCATTTCCAACGGCGCCAACCCGATTGATGCGAGTGGAAAAACAACAAGAGGCAGAGCGGGGAGGCCAGCCCTCCCAGGCAAGAAAGAGCTAATGAAATTCCCCCGTTACCCTGTGATGGCATCAGCGGAAAACCCGACGCTTTCTTCCGTGATGTGATGGACTATGCGGCCAATTCCGCAGGCCGACTCTCAAGTCAGTGACCAGCAACTCCCCCAAGGGTCATTGGTAGCTGTCACAGAGGACCATGTCCTGCCAGTTAAAACTTCTGTGTGTCACCGACGGTCAGGTGAAGACAGCGGGCCGCGATGAGTCACCCAAATATTTCTCCGGAAACAGAAACACACTGCAGAAAGTGACATGGTGGTCAAGCAAAGGCGGAGATTTCAGGGAGCACCAGGTGGTGGACCTTCTGCTTACTTGCACGTCCGGATCCCCAAAAAAGAGTCACCAAAACACATTTGTTACTCTATTAAACTGAATATCTACCAAGCTAACTTTTGCCAGACAGATACAGTGAACCAGTATATTTACTTCCACAGAAAACATGAAAATAATAGATGCATGAATTTATGCAAAATGTTACCAATCTTAAAATTCAAGTCCAACAAGCTTCCTGGATAAAAAAATCAATGGTAAATCTAGCAGAGGGCTTATAAGCCTTGCCACAAACTTTCCAGATTAATTAATTTAAATAGGGAGGGGTCAAATAGAAAGAATTCAGTGAAACGACTTTCCAGAGATGATGCAACTTGTGCAATAGTGAGAGAGAAGCTGGGTTGCATGAACGCAGACATTTTTGCCAAATCAATTAAAAAAAACACAGATAAACTAAAAACAGACACACTTGCCTGCTTCTGAGCGAGTAAGGCCTCCCTCTTTCAAAGGTTACCAGGCAACATTTGGTGAATTCACAATTTACAGGTGAAAATGTCTTTCATGCAGTCCAACTTAAAGATAGTTTACTAGCGTCAACCTATCCAAGGAGCCTCCTGATATCATGCCATACACCTTTCTGGTTAGACTTGTGGCTTCACCGCAACACTGTGTTGGACGTTGCTTTGGATAAAAGAGTCAATTTCCTGTCGTATTTGATTGCAAGCATGTGACCTTTGGCGGACTGGCATTGCATCCAGGGTACCCCCCTGCCCAGTTCTTTCTAAAATAACGTCCAGAGCCAACAACTGAGACCCTGTATGGATGAGCACTTGTGAAAGATGAAGGACTGTCCCGCAGGAGTTCCTCTAGTTCCTACTCTGACTCCACAGATCTGGATCCCGTGGTGTGAAGATCCCGATGACCGGCAAGCGTGACATCCCGCGGTCGGCAAGCGCGTGCAAAACACAACAGCCTGTTTGCACCGCTGTGTCAACACAACCTCCCTGCAGTCTCAGCCGAGAAATCCCGGTGATTCATAACCTATGCTAAAATAAAATGATAACAAAAAAACAGAGGGGTAAGCCCACACCGCGCGGGAAAACAGACGGCCGCATGCCATAATCCCTTCTGGGCACCCGTACGCCTGTCGTTATCATTTTCACCCTCCTTTTAATTGTGCATCCCACAGCCACATTAACGCGGGGGCTGAATGCACGTCATATTCTGTTACGAGATAGAGTCGCTGGACCCTGTGAAATGCAAGGTAATTGATGTCACTCTAATTTAATTGGACCAGCGGAGGTTTTTGTATTCAAATTTTGAATGCCTCCGCAACACAAATAAGAAACACAATGCTGGAAAGGAAAAAATGTTAATGAAGCGGAATATTCAACTAACTCTATTGCCGGCAGTTTCCTCCGGAGTTTCCTGTCTAATAACAAGGTTCAGGAACCGCACAGTTAATAAAGAGGGAAAAAAGAGAAGTAAACTAACTTATTTAGAGACTATCAAAGTAAGATAGAGCCGTACAGTGAAAGAGCCCGAGCTGTAGGAAGCCTAACAGTACTGTACCTGCTGATTCCCTTGTCTGAAGGGTTTCTAAAGAGCAAAAAGCCTCGGGAGCTGAGGATGAAACGATCGGCCAAATCCAGCGGCCGTCAGGCCTAGGGGCGGGCGGGGCATATTATTACAGGGGGTAACGTTTACTTTAATTGTCTCTAAACTTCAGAGATGTTTTGACACCATCGGCTGATTGTATGCAAATGAAAGCAGCGCACGAAATGCTAAACAGCTACACAGAGGCAATTATAAATTATGCAAAACACGATCCTGCGGGGAACGTGTCGCAGTTGCCGCCATACGGGAGACGCTGGAGATGCGGAGGAAAGTCTGCGTGGCGAGTTTTGCACAGAGGTGTCTGCACGTCACCCTCCCTTGGGTCTAGGTAGCTATACTGGGCTGGGCCCTTGAAAAAGTCCCCCCCCCCCCCCAAGGCCAGTCCCACCCTTTTTGAGGCCTTAGGCAAAATTTGATTTGTAGCCCTTTGCCAGGGGCGGATCAAATTTGCTGAGTGAGGATGTGGGGGGGGGACCTGTCAATCATTTCCATTTTCCGCAACACCCCCTCTCCGACCCAGAGGGTCTTCTGCTTTATCCCCCCTTAAGGGCAGCGCTGACACTGATACTGAGATTTGAGGAGCACCTTCCATATTCAGCTGTGATGAAAGGTTCTTAAGTGGCCAGGTCTGGTTTACAGGACAAACAGCTCTAATTCATTATCCAGTCCGTCACACAGGTACGCAGGCTAATGAGCTTTAGCTTTTAAGCAAGCTGGACTCACTTCCAGAAAGCTTTTTCGTCATTTAAATGATTTCCTCAAAGCAATTCGAAAGGGAAAAGATTGACGTTTCTGTTCACCGCAACAAAATCAGAAAACACCGACTCCACACAGTTTATCAGCATAAAAACAGACGTGCGAAAAAATCGTATAATAGAAAAGAGATATTTTATTCCCAGAAATGTGTTATCCGTTCAGAAACTATTAACTCAATCAGTCCAGCGACAATATTTCATATTACTATAATCTTAAACTGTAATTTCTGGAACCGTAGAGTCGAGAGTGCAGTAACATCATCCCAAATGTAATTATCTTAAAAGTTTTATTTTTGCCAGCGTTACTGTTTTCCTCCCACAGCAATGCTGGCAGTCAGACAGCAAAACAAGCCAGAGACCAGCACTCCTTGCTGCCTCTTAAAAAGACACAGGAAACACCATCATTTGCGCAAGTGGAACCGCGGCCCGAACTCAGCTTTTAAAGAGAGGAGATTAAGCAGTGATGGCGTAAAAAGGTGGAAGGCAAGAAGAATGATTCACATCGTAAATAAATCAATGTAAATCTCGTATCTTGCCGCCCACGTATAATCTGCAATAACATGCAAATAATTTAAACCGTTCAGTAACGGGAACTTTGCATTTGTAAAGAATGTTGAGTTTAGAATAAAGAATGGTCGGAGTCCAAACTGTAAATAGCAGAACTCTGAGATTAGCAGGATAGTTGGTTTATAAGAACATACATTTACATTATTTATTTAGCATACGTTTTTATCTGAAGTGGTACACATTTTTTTTCTTTTAGAAAGCAAGTTCAGACAACAGTAAAACCACTCAGTCAACTGCTGGATTCAGACATACATCCCCCTAACCACGACAACGGCATCCAAACCTGCAGAGCCGCAAGACTCCCACACGCCTGATGCTGATAGGCCATTTGTCTATATGAAGTTTAAGTAAGGGGACAAAAGAAAAAAAAAATGACTTAAAAACGATGTATAAAATGCAGCTTGCTGCTTTGGTTTGGGGTAAGATGCCCTTCACATCTAGCTAATCACATTAGTCGAAACCACAAGACCGGCAGCGCAATGGTGGCCACAGGATGCAGGATGGATTCGGCCTGCGTGAGGTAGCCAGGCCGTGTTCGGAGGAGCGCAAGGTCGGGCTGCGGCGTGCCAAGCTCCAACCACATGCCAAGCAGCGGTAGGGAGATGCTGCAGCCACAGAGGCTCTCGTCTGCCGGGCCCGGCCTAGCGGAAAGCCTCGCCTCCATCACCGAGCCGGGCCTAACGACTCATAAAAGCCAAAGGTGGCCGTGCCATCTGCTCGCTAACCGTTTCCAGGCCAGAAACACACAAATAGAGCGGGTAAATAAACAGGGGAATGCTACATCTACAGCACCGGGTGACACCTGAACGAGACACTTAATCACTCGTGCAAACAGGGCTCCCGTGCGAAGCGTCTGTCCACCCTCTCTGCAAGCTCAGAGGACGACACGTTGCGGCGCCGCGCGACCCGGAGCATTAGCGAGTCGACTGCGCTCGGCCTGGCGATCGGACAGCATGCTCTTCACAGTAATGACACCGGGACCCGTGGCTCGCTGATGAAGTTGTACATCACCTGTGCTTCAATTTTAAGTCTGTGGAGGTTGGACATTTCGCTCTCATTTCAGGACCCATAACTGGACCCACATTGCTGATAAATAATTCTTTTGTTCTCCTCAGAACCTGAAGCACATTCTTGTACAGATGGTTTTTCTTTCCCCGTTTACAAAATGTAGTATTAATATGCCTCAACCGTGCTTATAAAACTGAGCAGATGTAAGTGCCCAAAGTGACATAAAAAGGAAAATCAGTCAGCAGCCAAAGAGCAATTTGGGGTTAAGAGTCTTGCTCAAGGGTCCTAACCCTGGCAGCAGCAGGATTTGAACCCACAACCTTCCGGACATGCGTACTACTCTCAAATTCGCTGAGCTGCACACCAGCCAGCGAGAAGTGACAGAGTTATTCTCAGGACATCTAAAAAACTCCCCAGCTTCAGAGGAAACAGGAGAATACTTGTTAATGTTTATTGGTTTAATAAATACGTCGGAAGCCGGTGGGTTGCCAGTGGCAGGCTTGGACACCTGGAGCTGGACTGAGACGGGCAGCATGACTCCCTGGCCAGGTTTCCGTGCCTCTTTCATTAAAGTGACAGGCTGGGAAGTGAGCGGGCGAGGAGACACATGAGGACGAGCAGTGCCGCGGCCCGGGACCGGTAGGGCTGCGTCGCTGTGCTCCGGCGCCCCCCACAGGTGCTCCACGGGGAACCACCCAGCTAAAAGAATTAACAAATACTTGAACCAACCAATAAGTGACTAGAGTTCCCTGCAACTTCTCCAATCTACCCCATTGTACAACCACCCATCCATCCCCCCCCGTGCCCACTGACTGCAAGATAAATGCCAGGGAGAGCTCATTTGCACTGAAGTGTGTGTTTGTGGGGGGGGGGGGGATTTCTGAGTTGGAAACATGAAGCTGAGAGAATTCATCAGTGTGGAGCAGCTCTGTGGGATGTTCTGAGGCACCCAGAGGGCGCATCACAGCGTACAGGGGACGAGTTCTGTGACGGCCCAACCCACCCAGTTTGCCGAACTGAGGTCCAGCCAAAAATATATCAGCAACAGGATGGTCAGCGACCGCTTTGGGAACAAGTCTCTACCCTCTGCAGCATAACGGCTCAACACACGGCGATAAAAGGACAGCCTCGAGATGGTTCACCATGACATTGTGCACGCTGCACAGCCTCGAGATGGTTCACCGTGACATTGTGCAGGCTGCACAGCCTCGAGACGGTTCACCATGACATTGTGCACGCTGCACTTTAATTTGCCATATATCCTATTTCAGCCATTTCTTATGTATAACTTAATTTTCACTGACTTTTCAATTATTTAGCCATATCGTCCATTACAGCCGTCTCTTTTATCTATTTATTTATTTGGTTAGCACTGTTGTCTCACACCTCTGGGACCTCTGGGTCCTGGCTCTAAGTGTGTTTGTGTCATTGTGGGGTTTCCTCTGCCCCCCCCCCCAGACCAAAAACATGCTGAAGTGAATTAGAGTTACCAAACTATCTAAGGGTGTGAATGGTGCTTGTGTTCTGTGATGGGTTGGCTCCCCACCCTAGGTTATTCCCTTCCTTGCGCCTGTTGCTTCCAGTATGGGTTCTGGAAACCCACGAGCCAACATTGGATAAATGTGTATGGAAACAGGATGGGCGGATTCCATAAATATGTACCTTTAAGGTACTTAGTCAGATGTCTGCTTAGTCACTGTTTCTGAGTGCTTGGTGGATGCTATATGCTACTGACTAGGCGGTTAAAATAAGAATTCCTATGTACTGATGTACAAAAGGCAAATCACGGATCTTGACCTTGGTGAGGAAAGCCCTCCCTCCAGACTTCTGAAGCAACACCTGGACAATCCAGAATGGTCTCGTGAAGACAGCATATTATTTTCTTCGGAAGTAGCTTGGACTGATGGAATTTGCTGACAGTGGAGGTCTTTGCATGGGAAGAATGAGCTGATCCCTTAAGGTCTGGAAAGAGTCATCAATCCTAGGCCCATACATCTGCAAAACCATCTCACAGATATCACAAAGCCTCATCTGTCCCACAAAGGCGGACTTCTGCTCCACGCTTCCGACTTCTGGGCCTCATTATTTTCCCAATGTGCAGATGTGCTGGGGAGGGACCGCTGACCGTTTCTTCCGGAACAAACGGGAGGCAGCGGTTGACAAGGAGACGCCACCCACCACTTGCGTGCGGGACGCAGGGTTTGCTAACAGCTCTGAGCCTTGAAGCATATTCTCTACCCACTTAACCAGATGATCTCAGCTGCACCCAGGCTGCCCGGGACAGAGGGTTTCGGATGTCGAGCCCGCTGCGCCGACTCGCCCTTCCTCTGGCTTTCCAGCCGCACAAAAAGGCTTTACTCTGCTGAACTTGGCATGCGACTCAGGGTTCAGAGAAGCTGAACCTACCCTAGGACTGTAGTGCTGTGTTAGCAAGGGGGCCAACACACCTCTAGGCTAAGGGCATCAGCTCAAGAATGACAGCAGCGGTATAAATAAACCAAACCATAATGTAACTGTAAACTGTGCAGAGGTGGACATCAGGAGTAGGGTAACATCAGGTGACCAATACAGTCCTTCACTTCAGCTGTACCACAATGCCAACATCCCAGACCCTGATGTCCTATGGCAGTGTTTCCCAGTCCATTTTAACACTGAATACTGAGTACAGGTGTGTTGGGAGCTGGGTAAGAGGAAGGGTTCTGGGAGAGTTGATATACACTTTCCTACACCTAACCCCTTAGTCTCCTCCTCGAACTAAAGCCTAGTTCCTTTTCACTGGGTTTCCCTTGTTTGGATGCTGTTCCGTTAAACCCGTCTCCACTTCTAAATCCAAATGAATCCCCTGCTCCCCTCCTCCCATCCCTGTATCACTCGGTTTGTTCTCCATCCTGCCTGGAGCGAGTTCTTACACTGTCCATTACAAATATCGAAACAGGCAAACTGGCAGACCGAACCGTCCTAATCACATACAGCTCCCAGGCCTTAAGTCTTTCCAGCGGCACTGAGTCCCGTACATAAATGTGCTGCCGTGGCAACCTGCGCACATCCGATTGGTGCGACCTGCGAGGCTGTCGTCGCCTCTCTCCCGGGCTCTTGAGATTCCTCATGAACAAACGCCCATTGGAAAAATTCACGTCATACCGAGACAGGGTCCTTGTTGCAGAGGTTTCTGGGAAATAAGTCATTAGATATCTTCCGTTAGCTTTCACGTCTCACTCAAACATTGCAGGAATCAACACGAGGCGACCATTCCCTTGGATAGTAAGAATAATAACAGCTTTATAAAATCCTGTGAGAAGTGCATGTGCTGAATTGTAGTTCATAAAACCCAAGATGGGGTAGAGGGAGTCATCTATGCATGACAAATAACTTTTAAAGAAGTATTGTGAATCCTAAACAACGAAAACATGCGGCACATGTGGTTTTAATCGCCACCGAAGCCAAACCACTGCAGCACATCTGTCAAAGGTTAACTGTAAAGTAAAATGGGCAGTTCCTGTTCCACAACAATCTGGGAATGATTTAATGAGTCACGGCTCGGGTGGGGACGTGCAGCGAGTGGGGGTCCGGGTAGCGAGGACACAGCGCGTGGTCAGCGGTGTGGCTGAGAACCAGGTGTGCTGTGTTTCAAAGCCCCACACAAGGATCAAGTTGGCACCAACACCTGAGAAGATGAAACGACTGCAAAGAGGAACACATTCTCAAATTTCCTCAACACCCGCACAAGCTAAAAACCGAATGCTTAAATAAACTTCGCTCTGACGTCTATTCTTACCAGGGGATTTATATTTGTGTCTGAAAAGAGCGACTGAAAAGTTCTGGCAGGTAAGGAACAAAATAATGCCAAGAAAACCAACAGGGGATGCCAGAATATTTCGTTTCTGTTCTCTGGGCTGACCTTCACTCCATACTGGTTCATTCTGTTTTTATTTTTTTTATTTTTATTAACTACACTCTTCTTTTCATGGCAGAAACTGTTTGAGGTGAGAGTGAGGTCAAGTATGAAAAGGGCCCTTTTTTCCTAAGGGCTTGTTCATAAATCAAAGGGCACTGTAAAACCCGACACTTCCAGGGGCCTTTCCTCATATCATCGCGTTATGGAAATGCGATTAATCGAGTATAAACAGTGAAGAATAGTGTTGGAAATGTCACCGCCAGTCCCGCCTCAGTTTAAGCCGACATAAGACAGTGGGAAAGTCAGAGTGCCAGCCAGGGGATTCGTGACATCGGTCCGCGGAGACAGCAAGGGCACGAAATGTCCTGCTGCTCAGCTGGAGGGGGGGGCAGTGATTGGGATAGGATGACACAGGTCAGGAACAGACTAGAGGAAGGGGGGGCACTATAATTTCTTTGTGTGCCGGCCGATGCATCCCGCCACCCCGCTGGCTAAGGTGTCCGTGTACCGCGTCCTCCACATTAAGTCTCCTGCCCCAAGAAGATTGCAGTTCATATGGCGACCCGATGCAGGAACGGCCCAGCCCGTGAGTGACTGGCAGAACCTGCTGTGAGCAGGCTGCTCAGGGAATGGGCCCAGGCATAAGCCAGGCCAGTACTTATCCCTCTGCTATATGCATTTTCAGACATCGACAGCCCAGTAGATTCATCCTACTTAATGACCATTAATTTGAATAATTTCCCATCAACCTTTCTTACATTAACTAAACAGACACCCCCCCCCCCAAAAAAAAAGTGACATATAACTGAGAAAGCATGGTCAAACAGTCCCTGGAGAAATTGGGATTAAGGGCCTTGGGCCCCAAAAATTCATTCAAAAGTCACAATGCAAATCAAGGGACTTGAACCAAACAACCTTCCAATCACAGAGACTGAAACCTAAGATAACCAATAGAGTTTTCTCCTTGAAAGACTCTGCTTGGGCTCTTTAAGGACCAACTGGACACTACTGCCAAGATACAAGGTTAATTACAGGAGCTTAACCTCCTGACTTTTTGTTTTGTAAGAGTTTGGAGTTCTGTTTGCTTTGTAGGAGTAGGCAGCAAAAGCTTCAACTAAGCACTCTGATCGCACCCACAGGAATTTCCAAATTACCGTCCGGCCGCTCACCCCAAGCTCTTTAAATGCTGTGGTCAGGCCTAACGACTCCAAACCAACCCAAGAAGTAACCGCCCCGAGTGTCAGAGCCGCACGGAAAGACAAACGCTTGGATCCGCTTAATGTTTACACAGATACTCCATTTACTGTTCAAACACTGAACTGAGAAAGGGAATGTAACTCGAAAACACGTCTTTCTGAGTAAGGCAAAATTGTTTTATTTGGAAAGAAAAGGTAAAAATATAAATTGCAAATTAACGTCAAACGTCAGTCTTTCCCCTTTACGTGGCATATGGATCTTAAGTTTACGCATAATACACTTCATTATGCATAAGCCTACCGATTACATAAAATCTGTTCTTCTTGATCCAGCGACAATTGAGTTATAAATAAATAAATGAGACTATAAAACTGCTATAAAAGCCAAGGAGGATTATCCCGAGCTATAATACAAGGGGAACATCTGCGAGCACTCGGTCTGCCAACGTAGACGACAAACCTCGTTAGTGCGATCAGGACAGGCTGGTCATCAGGTGGGCGGCGGTGAAGCCTCGGACTGCACCAGTCACCGGTCCGCTGGTTTGTTTACCGAGCCGCTGTTAGGTAACCTATAGGAATGTCCCTGAGTGCTGGCGTGCGGGTGCACGCCCGTTTTCGTTAGGCGTACGGCAATCTTTTCATCAGGAGCATCCCATCACATGATGAACAATTTAAAATCACCTGTATACTGTCTTAATGGGCCTATAGATAGGGAACCCCCCCCCCCCCAGAATTAGTATGATATAAAAACACACGTGGGAGACACACAGAGACACAGAATTTGTCAATAAAAGAACACCCAATCTCATGATGTTCATAACATTCCTGAGCTAAATCCAATAACTTAATGAGACCAGAGATGCACTATTTCACTAGGAGTCCCCCCCCCCCCAGGCTCAGGGGGTTACAGTACCCTCATGATTTCCTGGAGAGTGATTCAGAATTTTTATTGCAATTCAACGTCATCGCTCAAGCAATGAAGCCGAGAACTATTCATCAGGAGCAGCATTTAGCAAGAGGCGCTCCGGGGCTACGGCGAAGGCGCCCGAGCTCGTCGCGGAATCGGAAGGCGGCTGAAGTACCTGACAATGCTTAATTGCCTCGCTCATTTGTAATGTGCGAGCTGAGTATAATTTTTTTATCCTCTCGGAAATATGGAAATGTGGACGGCTAGAGACTTCTCGACTCTTTAAAGAAACGAAGAGGAAATGGCAGTAATTGATCGCTTTTTTTCCTTAAATAAAAAAGATGATACCACGTTTATAAGAGGCGCAGATCCATGTTAAATTGAGCCTATAAATAATTTTGCTCTGTTGTACAAGTGATAGAACTTTTTGCATGTTGTGAAAGTATTTCTGGCATTGCCACGACAATGGCCCAAGCAATGTATTAAACTCTATGAGCTAAAATATATCATGTTGATCAGATTGTTTTGTTCGAAATTAGAACAGGCCTACAGCCTGGCACAATTATGAGAAATTGCATTAACTTATTGCCCAGTTAAAATATTGACACATTAAGACCATTAGGCAAATGTTAGATGCACTTCGAAAAAAACCGAATGACATTAAAATGATGGTTGACTTTGTTGTTGGCTAGTTTATTACTGGAAAGATGCAGCCCCCACGCTGCCAGGCTATTTGCGATCGCGAGCTCCCATGAAATGTGGGCTTCTGGAGCATCCTGGGTCCTCCGTCAGCCAGCACAGCAAATGCTAAACACCGAGGGCTCGAAACCCAAAACCACTCACTTTAACGCACACTAAGATGGATGTCTTCATTTCCCGCAGGGCTCCCCATAAGAAAATAATAGGAATAAATCTATATCCCTTTCTTGTTTTACTTCAGGGCTGCTGACCCTCTCGAAAGATAGTGCGAGAATAAAAAAAGAAAATTTAAGAAAATCTAAAATTAAGCTGGTTATATGGATCTCAGTTTTTAGAGCGCGTCGTGAACAGTGTGGAAGAAGGTCACAACACGGCATTTTGAACCCCTTCATGTAGGATACACGTCGTGTAGACACCATTGCAAAGTTTGGCGCAGTGATTATAATATGTCAGTTTAAAAATCTGGGCACTCACAGCAAACTACAAAGATGACCATGCAGAAAAAGAACGCTTAAGCAAAGCAATCTGGAACTAAGCTGTGAAAGCGTAAACCTTGGCGTTTTATCCATCTACCTTTATGTTCGGACCCCGACCCTACCAGCTCCCTCCTGTAGCACTTCACAATTCCGATTAGTATTTTGCTATTGGGTGTCAAGTTAAAGCAAGTAGTGTATTCATATTCCTTTTCTTGTGTTTGCTAAAGAAAAAAAAACACACCATACTTCGCACACACCTAAAAATGGACAAAAGAAATTTAAAGAAAAAACAACATTTACGCTCCCAGTTAATGACTAATTAATTTCTTCTCAGTGAACTCAAATCAACATCCGTTTCTCTGAGCGTATCCCTGTTCTGGGCACATACGAACACATCCAGCATCTGCTTTCAATTTGCTTTACAGACGCCTGTTGGAAGAGGTTTGTTTCAAATAGAGTAACTTTCGTAGCCTACTACATATCTATTTATTTTTGGAACCGGAGGTTGGCTTACGCCAGGAGCAGAATTAAATATGTTTTCATAAAACGTCACCTTTTAATCACTTATTCGCTTTTTTAAAAACTGAATTTTTGTCTTCGTGAATGACAGCAGGCTAGTGGTCTCTCGTTTAAAACCAACCAACACTATGAGAGTGGAGATTTCAAATATAACATTTCTGCAATCAGAAAAATAACTACAAAATACAATGTTGTACTGTTACAAGCTAATTTACAGATATTTCGTACATAATTAAATACCTGCTTGCGAAATCCGTTACGCGAAACAATAGAAAGTTTGTTTCCCCTTTATCCGCTTCATGAGGAGTGAACTTACCTAGAAACAGCGATCGGATTCTTGCAGGCATCGTGACACGGAGATTTACTGAAAATCCAGCACTGGAGATCTAAAAAGAAGCTATTCTGCCTTCCTTACTAATCATTTGAGTCACCAAAAGGTACAGTCACACAGGAAAAGTCCAGAAGAAATTTCGGGATAAATGACATACACCTCTATATTTAACTGGGTCCCCAACTTGCATATCTCACACAATTGGAGCGACCGAGCCCTCATGGAGAAAAGTGGCGTCTTGTTGCGATCAGTTCAATGCAAATGCCCGGCAGATGGGAGTTTCGCCTCTTTTCACCGAGGATGCATGATTTAGGTGCCTCTGGGCTCTGATCTCTCTTTCTCCACTCCTTGCACACAATGAGACGAGTGAGATAGGTGGATGCTGAAGGATGGAGACCTCTAGAGTCTGAAGTGTTCACATTTCCTTACAGGGATAACAAGAGCGACCACGTTTTAATATGAGCCAGGCAGCGGGGCGCAAGGACGTCGTTGTTAGCCTGCGTCGCGATCTCAGATAGGAAAAAAACGTTGTTATTGGCCGTGATTATTTCTCGAAGATAGACAAGTAAAATAGCCGAGCTTTGAGAACGCATATCCGAACAGCTCCTTTAATGTGTCATACTGAAAGCTCTTCCTCGAAAACAGAGTCCAATGCAGTAACCTGCCACGCCAACGAGCGACAGTACTGCCTTTACTTCGTTTTATGACATCGTTTTATGGCTGCGCACGTAATGCGGTGATGTAATGAATAATATAGCCTATTCACGGTACAAAAATTACACAACAATGACAGTGATAATAATTGGCGTAGTAATAAGTAGTAGTGATAATACTTTAGTAAGTTTTAAACATCACTTTATGAATAATATTTTACTTGTTTATTACCAAGGATCTGACTCTTTAGCTTGTATCAGGAGGCTACGAATAAATACAAGGTGGTTTGCGTATGTAACAGTTCAGACACTGCGGACCAGAGTTGAAAAACATTACACAGATGTAGTTTTGCTAATAATTATAGTAATGCTAATGCTAATATTAATAAAAAATACATTTAACAAAAAACGTAACGTAACATTCTTTTCCCTGAAAGCAAATTGAGTTAATGTGGTATCAGCACGACTTTAGCATTACAATTTTCTTTTTGAAGTAAAGCAGAAGGAATGTTATAGATATATGCCGTTGCCAACACAATGCTTTAAAATAGTGCGAAATCTGTCAGATTATACATTGAATGATAAAGTACAAACGCGTCACACATACAATTTACACTTTCATTGTAACCGAAGGATGTGTGAAGAACAAAGTCAGCATGTATAACCATCTACCTTTCAAGATCCCTTCGGTTTCAGGACTTATGAATATACAGAGCACTAAACTTTCTTTGGGGCGAGGCTCCTGCTTAGTACCCATTTAGATGTCTGGAATGACTGTTTCAATCTTTTACAATCGACAAACAGCGGCAGATTATGCAACTGCAGGCTGCAATAAGATTAACCTTGCCAAGCATGCAGTAATAGAAGCTTCAAATCACCTTAATTGTTGCGGTTGCCCCTAACATAATTTACCGAAAGGAGGCGGAGATTTACCCCACCGTTAGAAAACCAGTATCTATTAGAGCGGTATCAATAGTTAATGAAGAAGTTTAGCAAAAATAGGGATTATAGCAGATCATGCATTACCATGTTGAGCCGTGAACTTCAAACACGTCTCTGCCACTATACAGACCGCTATACCACTTGTCTAGGTGAGTATGCTCTTCTATATTGAGTCAATTAAGTTACAGATGAACCAAGTCTCTAATTTAAAAACATCCGACCTGATAGCAATTCAGGCCAGCTTAGTTTGCTGCCGTTATTAAAGCTCTCTATGTAATTATTCACTTATTGTAAGTAATTTTATATCAAATTCCTAATTTAAATCTATGAGATGATATACACGAATTTTTCTGCTCTTAAGCAAACGAATGCAGATCCCCTGGGATTTTTTGTTTGTTCTCGATTAACGTGGCGACAATAACACGAGACGACCTGTCAGAACATGACTGATTATGGGAACACGGTTTTTGCTGCAATCGGGGTGCAGCACCGCCACTGGATGCAGACTGTCTCTAAGCGAGGCTGGGAAGGAGGGCAAATAATCCCCCTCTCTCTCTTCTCTCTCTTTTGGATACTTAGATTTCCCAAAAAGATGCTTGCGGTCTCTGTGACACGCCATACTAATATGTTCCCATTCTGCATTTTCCACATGTATACAAGTGTTCGCCTGACATTAGTTTTTGCTATTATTTAGTCAGTCTCTCCACTGATTGTATTTAAAGAACCGTGGTCTGCGGGAAGCACTCAAGTAAGAATGTCACTATATTTCCTGCACATGAAAGTAACATTGAACGATAAAGTCTTAAAGACTACTCGGTCCACTTTAAGTGGGTGGTGGCCGCCTTAAGGTACAACAGAGGCAAGTCATCCTGCTCAAATGGGGGCGAATCCTGACACAGAGGCGAACCTGCCCAGGTTTCAGGAGACCTAACCTTACTGTGGATATAATGCCCCAATGCAGATGGCATCGCAGATGGCTTATATTTATAACGCTGTCCTGAATGTTCGTATATAAGCCCGTGCATTTTACAGTCGAGTACTTGTGTTATCCTGCTACGGTCGCTCACAGAATGCGTTTAACTCTTGAGCCCCCTGGTGTAACCCCGCAAAGGACTCGGGATTCTTCGGTAGACCCTCCAGGAGCTGGTCCGCAGCCAGAAAGCTGGTTTAGCTTTGCAGAATGTACAGCTCCCACATTACGTATGTTTTAACAGGTAGAACCAACCTCAAAAAACAAAAAACAAAAACAACAAAACATGCTGGTCGTGCCTGGGGATTTTCTCGTCGCCCGGAAACGTAATCTTCCTAAGTGCAGGACCCTATGATTTTTTAAAAGCTTCATACCAAGAAACAGCTTCCAATTTCATCCCGAGCAGTTCCAATTGATGCGCTGTAAGCTAATTTGAAATGCAAACGAGAAGGAATGGGCACGGTGTCAAATGACAGAAATCATCCAAACTCCCCTCTCCTCAGCATCGCTTGGGGTGGAAGTCTTGTTCCAAGTGATACAAACGTACATTTGCTCTGCTGGTTCAGATCCCGTCAGCTCGACCTTAGCAAGGCAATTAGATAAATCAATTCTTTAGTAATAAACGGCTGGAAAAAATGAATCCCCCAGTTCGGTCTATTTTTAGGTACTGTTGGTATTCTTTACTGTGGTTTGTTTCACGGCTCATGGATCATCGATGAATTAACGTGAAAAGAACGGCCTTTGGAGATTTACGATGGGCGGATCGAGGAAGGGGCCTTGGCCACGTGGTGTATCGATCTGAATTGGATGTTTGTTTATAGGTCATTCAGTAAGGTCTTATTTCCTAACACATAAGGGGGTATTGGATAGTCCCTCCTGGGGGGGGGGGTACTAAGGACAAGTCGTAATTATATGTTCCTCTTGACAGCTTGTCCAATCAGCATGTAATGCAAATGTACACCTAGAGGCCGTGTGACACTTGGAAACATTGAGAAGGATCTGGAAAAGATCCAACACCAGCATGGTTCAGAAGACAGATGTGTCCCGCGTCCAATGTCACTTGCTCTGTCGCCTCTGATTCTTTTTTGAAAGCACGTTCATCACAGCTGAATAGAGAAAGTACTTCAAAAACCCTGATCTTCATATGATTTCATTGTGGAGAGAAGCTGGAGTGAAGACAGTCAATTCATGTAAACAACAGGCACACATTTATGCCCGGAAATAAGCAGAACAACGATTTCCTTTTTTTTTCTTCATTTCTGAAAGAATTCTGGCTATATATATATATATATATATATATATATATGCATTTGAAAATTGGCTTCCATAACCACTTCTCTGGTATGGGGTCATGGTGAATCTGGAACCAGCAGTCCAGTATATGAACAGTGCAGAAGTAAATATCATAAATTCATCTTGTTAATATGTAAATTACGTATCTGCAATTGCATCCTCGTTTGGAAGAATCAGCAAGGCTGCATGGGGACCTCTGAGTGATGTCGAAGGGGTTCATTAGTGCACGTCTGGCAGGTCCTTGGGCTAGGAAACTCATTGGATCGTGTCTTCTGGGGCAAGTCTGCGCATGACGTTAGCTTAGCGTGATGGAGAAAGGTACCCACGGTGGAGTCACGTGACGTGAGGAGAGAGATGAAGCCGAACTGAGAAGAGAGATCGTGCTCCTTTAGACTGAAGCCTGCAAAGTCTCACAGCTTATGCTCAGCTGTGCTGCCCTTCTCTATCCAATCATATACTGTCCCTTCTAGAGGCATCTGCCCAGAGTTTGGGCCCAGCAACATTCATTTTCAAGAAAAAAATAATCAGTCCTCCTGAGCAATCGTCATGTCCTACAACCATTTAATGACAACATGGATGGAATTTTTGCTACGAGCCAATTGAACCAGATCAGTATCCAGCAGGCAATTTTTTCACTGGCCAGTGGGCTTCTTGTTGAGTTTTCTGTACTTGCCCTTTATCTAAATTATTCACCCTAGGAAAGTAGTAGCATAATTTTCAGCCTTCTCCATAATTCTTTCTGTTTCTGTGCCTACTGGTACAAAATTCAGGGAGGATTACACGCCTTTGTACCATTAGTGTCACTGTGCCACTTTACCGCACCGATTCATCCGAAGGACGAAGCCACTCGCACTACTCTGCAGCATTGCTTCCTGCCAGAAATGTCATTTCTATACACTGTCATGTCGTCATGTAATCGGTGGCGCGCTGCCCCTTTAACATTTTGTTCTCCGGCTGCAGATAAATCGATCAGTTTGAACATATTTCTTGCTACATTATCACAGAGCCCTAGTTCTGGCTCCCCACTGTGATGCAACTTGCCTTTGTTTCTGTGTGCTAAATTTAAATTTATAATTTATTAATAGTCTGCTGTGTCTGCTGCTACATCTCGGCTTGTGTTTGAATTCCTTAGTTAAGACTGAATGGAGCAACAAGGTATCTAGAAATAAGAGCTTTTAAATAGTATAATGCTGTCCTGGGAGTTTAGGTGTGGTCATAAATGATGGATGTTGCCTGTTTATGTAATGAAATACGTTTTATTATTATAAATGCCGTTTTGGTTCACATGTAGTGTGTGTGTGTGTGTGTTTTTTTTCTCTCGTTTTCGCCAACTCAATGGGATTCCGTCTGATTTATTTTTAATCTCCTCTCCTCAATCTGTTGTGGATGCTCGCAGCCCTCGCCGAAGTCTGCGAGGCAGCTGAGCCCCCCGCTCTGATATCGGGAGGCATTAATAAAAATAGATTAACCGAAATTGGCAGCAAAAGTGGCGAAATTTAGTCGCAGTGATGGGAGGAAAGAGGGCGAGAAAGCAAGGCCCCGGTACAGATGCGAAACGGTGCTCGCTCGCGAATTGCTGTCTGACCTAGTCCTTCTAGAACGTTCCCCTCGGGACCCCTCCTGGTTTTCAGTCCATTCTCTCAAAATCATTGCTTACACTGTAGCCCCACCCTCAGTCCCTTATTGCCAGTACAAATGCAGTTGATAAGAAAATGGGAATACAGTGTTTATGTGGGGGGGGGGGGGGGCTAGGGTACTTTATTAAACCGAATGAATAAACAGATTAGCCAAATATCTGGATGTAAGCCGAAAGAATCTGGCTGCGGTTCTGTGATTTTAGTTGGGGCCACGGGAGTAGGGATCAGCACTGGAGGAGAGCCGGACCTGGCCAGCTTGTTCCAGGTGTCTTTCACCTTTCCGGAACTTTCCTGGGGGAAGGACTGTTGCCCGTGTGCCGGATGGTCAGTGGAGTGTGGCGCACAGCTGCAGGAGTCCTGCCGCTCTGGAGTGCAGTCAGAAAATTTACCTAACCAACATCTACTGACCTTCTTTTCTCATCTGTAGGTGTAAAACATGCTTATCGATGTTTGCTTATTGCTTGTATGAGCCTGAATTGTCCGGCTAAGAGGGGCAGGGCAAGCGATACCTGCGTCTCCATTGGTCTCATAATATCTCCGTATTCCGAGTTCGATTGAATCAGAGAGAGTCGGTGTAGTGATGATCTCGGGTGAAATACATGCTTACATAATGAAAAAAGTGTACTGAGTCTTCTCCTACATATCACTGAAAGTCAATTATAAGAGTCTATTTTGTTAGAATAGCTAGTTAGGTGAGTCCAGTGTTTTCATAGGTCAACCATGACCTGTGACGATGTCCAGACGAGTGCCGTATGTGCCGATTTTTTTTTAAAAAAAGAGCCTTTACCCGGGTAAGTTGGAGAAACGTGCTCTGTGCTTTTTGCTGTCTGCAAACAGCAGCGTTGCAGCCTTTAAGGTGGCCTCCAGGCACTTAGAAACATTGTTAAAAAAAGACAAGTGTGGCAAGGGGGAGACGGCTGGGCTGGTGTTTTATTTATGGTGTCCTAAACCGGCACCATTCACAGAAAACATCGGCGTGCATGAGGATAATGTCAAAAGCATCCTCGGTGAAGAAACGCCAATGAAAGTAATGGGAACACGCTGTCGTGCTTGGGAAATGCTGTTGGACTGTGTTCGTGAAATTCTTAGCATATAATTGCACCCATATTTGAGGGAGAAAACTATTTTTAAGAAGCAAAAGCTATTAGCTATTGAGAATTCCAGGCCTGGGGCTTCGGACTAATCCGGAGCCAAGGGAACATTCCAGAAAAAAAAAACTACGGTCCAAAGCGTGTCTTTTACAGAGTCCAGCCAAGCAAGGTAATTTCTTTGACAAGCCCAGTGGAGGAAGATTGACACTACATAAAAAATTCAACAGGAAGTAACAAGATGTTTGACCCCAGGAAACAAAACAGATGTGCGCACCGAGGGCAAGCAGAGACGCATCCTGGGGCACACGATCATGTCCATTTGGTGCTTTTCTGGACAGCTCCTCAGCTCCAAGGTCCTTGATGCTTTCTCTGTGTCCTTTTGAAAGCCAAGATTCCGGTATCTGGTTCACTGACAGGACACAGGACCCTCTGAACGGTCACCAGGAATTTATCCTAGGGTGAGTTATTAATGATCATAAAACAAAGCAGTCCGCAAAGGGACTGATACGTGAAGGTGAGACGTGTAGAGTGAACACCAAAAGGCGTAACGGCCTGGCTGTTTGCTCTTATTCAAGCTCAGACACCGGTCCAGCCTTTTACCAAGGCTCAGGGAGTCAGGAAAAAAAAATCAATCACTTTTTAATTTGTAAACGAGTCAACTTCTGTGGTGGCTTCCCGGTACACAGGCAGCAGTATAGGCGGAAGGTTTCAGGAAGGCTTAGCTCTGAAATCGATGGCAGGAGTAGGCTTAGCTATTTCATAGTTATTGGTTAAGTTTGGGAGAGACCAAATGTCCCCCACAACATGATAAACACCTGCTATTTTGACATTGTGGGGACCATTTTCCAGGTCACCACAAAGATCTTTGAATGCAATCTAGCAACTAAAAATGCCTGAAGTCTCAGTTCTGTTTGGTTACTTACGGTTAAGGTTAGGGCTGGGTAGGGGTTAAGGTCGTCATGTTGGGATTAGAGTTTTTCCCATAGGAATGAATGGAGAGTTCCCACAAAGAAGTGGGTCCAAATACATGTAGTTTGGTGAATTTCCCGTTCTGTGTCTATGGGGGGGGCAGTGTGAGGCTCAGCAGATGCTGGTCTAAGCTCAGTGTCAGCAGAATGCTTTCACCATCAGACCCCTGTGCAGATCTCTGCGGATATCAGACTCTACCTTCTCCAAACAACAGATAAGTGGCATATTCCACCCCGGCTGTCTACTGCCTATTGCTCTCTTTCCAGCGTTAGGCTCCAAACTGAATGCAGCCCTCACTACTGGCGCCATGAATTTGTTATTAATGTTACATGCATATCAATACACAGGATGTTTCCTCTGACTGTTTACCTGTCAGTAAGAGCCCTAGATAACTCCTAGCGACTTATAGTCTGCAGGAATGGACACAAATCACTTTGTATCTGTGCACCGGCCCTTTCAGTTGGGCTTGGGGTTCATTTATCATCTGACTATAAATAGAAACCTCTATGGATTTTTGTGATGGAACAGCAAACGTTTAGCACATTGCATTAATTGAGTCCAGAATGGAGTGTAAATCACATAGGTGCAATCTATGGGAAAACATCACTTTAAATTCAGTCTATTTTTTCCTTTTCTCATGTATGGCAATTTTATCCATCGGGCTCCATATCTCTGCTTGTGCAGTCTTTGTTTTTATGAAGCTATACTGCTAGTGTCCTGTACTGGGATGTTAATAAAAGCCAGGGTGTTCCTCAGCAGATGGTCATATCGGCTTGAGGCGCGGTTCCCGTTTGTATGTGTGATGCAGTGTGTGGCTCCACTGTTCGGGATGTTGTGCTTTTGAACAGAAGGTCACAGGTTCAAATCCCTGGGTTGGCAGAGCGATATCACTGCTGGGCCCTTGAGCGAGGCCCTTAACCTCCAAGTGCTCCAGGGACTGTCTGACCTGGCTTTCTCAAAAAAAAAGTAAGTCACTTTGTATAAAAGCATCTGCTAAAAAAATGTAAAACAACACTAAGAAGAGAAAGCAGAGAGGTCTCTTGAGGGGTGGTGTGCAGGTGAGGTTACTGTGCCTGCGATCACACAGATGCCAGTTCAAATCCCAGGCTCAGTACAGTGATTTCAGCGGGTGAG
>JAABNX020000113.1:435763-447478 GCA_015163995.2 Mormyrus lacerda | reverse complement strand
AAATACTGATGGGGGCCGTGTGGCTCCTTTACTGAAATACTGATGGGGGCCGTGTGGCCCCGTTACCAAAATACTGATGGGGGCCGTGTGGCTCCTTTACTGAAATACTGATGGGGGCCGTGTGGCTCCGTTACCGAAATACTGATGGAGGCTGTGTGGCTCCGTTACCGAAATACTGATGGGGGCCGTGTGGCTCCGTTACCGAAATACTGATGGGGGCCGTGTGACTCCTTTACTGAAATACTGATGGGGGCCATGTGGCTCCGTTACCCAAATACTGATGGGGGCCATGTGGGTCCTTTAATGAAATACTGATGGGGGCCGTGTGGCTCCGTTACCGAAATACTGATGGGGGCCGTGTGGTCCCGTTACCGAAATACTGATGGAGGCCATGTGGCTCCGTTACCGAAATACTGATGGGGGCCGTGTGGCTCCTTTACCGAAATACTGATGGGGGCCGTGTGGCTCCGTTTCCGAAATACTGATGGGGGCCGTGTGGCTCCGTTATCAAAATACTGATGGGGGCTGTGTGGCTCCGTTACCCAAATACTGATGGGGGCCGTGTGGCTCCTTTACCGAAATACTGATGGGGGCCGTGTGGCTCTGTTACCGAAATACTGATGGGGGCCGTGTGGCCCCTTTACGGAAATACTGATGGGGGCCGTGTGGCTCCGTTACTGAAATACTGATGGGGGCCGTGTGGCTCCTTTACCGAAATATTGATGGGAGCCGTGTGGCTCCTTTACCGAAATACTGATGGGGGCCGTGTGGCTCCGTTATCGAAATACTGATGGGGGCCGTGTGGCTCCGTTACCGAAATTCTGATGGGGGCCGTGTGGCTCCTTTACCGAAATACTGATGGGGGCCGTGTGGCTCGTTACCAAAATACTGATGGGGGCCGTGTGGCCCCTTTACAGAAATACTGGTGGGGGCCGTGTGGCTCCGTTACCGAAATACTGATGGGGGCCGTGTGGCCCCTTTACGGAAATACTGATGGGGGCCGTGTGGCCCCTTTACCGAAATAGTGATGGGGCACCACTGGGCACTCACACCCCCCCTCTGCCACCCCAGCTGGCATGTCACTTTTCTCTGTCTGAGGGGAAAGAGAGAGTCTGTGGTCCGGGGATGCGAGAAGGTGCGGGGAGTGGAGAGGCAGGTGAGGAGGGTCTGAGGACTGTGCTTTGGCGGACACCCCCACATTCACTACTGCAGGGAGGGACGCGATTCTGCACTTACCTGACCAGTGAGATACGGAGAGAGATGGGGTGTCCTTAATGGAAAGGACTTACCCCGCTCAGCTCTTTCAATGTGAGAATGTGAAATTTATCTATATGCACAACAGCGCCAGCCAGAGAAGCCCTTTTAAAGTAAGCAAAATTACACTGCGAGGGGAATGTGGCCCTATTTTGGAGTAAACGGAGCGAACTTAGGAGGCATCCTGGCCTCCCGGGTGTCACCCCCCCCCCATTCATGCTGCAATGTTAGTGAAGGAGGATATATCAGTGACTGGTACAGTGCGGGCAGATTACTGCAGGTCCCCCACAAGGAGTCATTTAAAAGGCTTTTTTCTACAGCTTACTGCTCAGCGGAATTAAAGACAATAAAATAAATCACAGGGAGGGCAGAAGAAAATGCCTTAAAATAGCCCCCCCCCGCGCATGAAGCAGATCCGCATGCCCCTCGATTCCTTCCTATCCTACCTTTATGCAGTTAATTCCGTCTCCGGGTTTTTACACGCGTGGGGAACAGACGCTGTGTCGCCCCGGCAACCGGGGCCAGATCCGGGTCCGAGACGGGGGTTGTGTTTGAGAATACCATGGAGATGCCACATCCTTGGACAGCGGGTGACAGGACGGGGGCATGGGGTGGTGCTCCTCAAGGAGGAGAGTGTGCAAAGTCCAGCCGGTAAAAATAGCTCCCCCCCCACGCCGACTCCACAGCCCCCCCCCCACACCTGATTTTTTTCTTTACATTACAGCTCCTTTTTTCCTTTGCTAAAAATAGCACACATGTGCCATGGGGGAGGTGGAAAAACAGAAATGGCAGTTGTGTTCGCGAGGATATGGATGATGTCACTGGGCTACAGGTTCAGTAATATTGGTGAGGAAAAGCTGGAGCTTGAGGTGATGCTGTTTACAGGACCTGTTAGGACAGACATGGGACTGCCACACTGTGGAAAGCTAGCAAGCTAGCGGATGGCTGATATTCAGTTTGATACCAAATATCATGGAGTCAATCCTCTTGAGCTCATTAATTTTTCTCCTGGACAAGGTTCACTGGTGCTGTAACCTGGTATTCGAAGAGAAAATTCATGCAAAGTCAGGGAAAAGGCCAAGTGAAAAATTCAGTGCTTCTCTGAGGAAATGTTCCAAGCTTCTGACTGTGAATACAGTACCAAAGTGAAGCTGGCACTGCAGCGATCGCACAGGAGCTCGCCGCTGACGAAGAGAGGCCATCTTGCGCACGCTCACTAACCAAGGCACAAAATGTCCTGGGCTGCCAATCTGAAATTCAAATAAACTAACGACAACAAATAAACACAGAACGCAAAGCTCAGAGCAAATCTCTCCCTGTTATCCAGTGTGATTTTTTTACTTTTGATACAGACAGGAAATGTTAAACAGGGGAACCCAATGCGAAGTGTTACCCTCCTCAGACATATCACCCATTGGGCAAATAATTAAGCTAAACTCGAGTGTCCAGAATACTGCACACCGAATATAATACGAATATATTTCTCCCTTTGACACATTTCTGCGGAAAACAAAAGCGTGGGAATGCAAAGTCAGTGTGATCAAACTCAGTGTCCTTGCACTGGATTCCACAGAGCAGCGACGTCGCCCTCAGACGTGAGACACAGCGGCTGGAGTAAGGAGGTGCAGTCATGGAGCGTACGTAGCCAACTCAAACAATGGCTGTTAGCGAGCTTCAAGGCTAACGGCGTGGAGCACGATTGCCAGTGTCTGTAGGGTGTAGTGGCAGACATGGAGGGTGGGAGAGATGGTAGTGACAGGGAGAGGGCCCTGTTGAGAGGACTGTGCCACCTCGGTCGTCTTAAGCCAAGGTTACCGATGCAGCCAAGACACAGGTGCGCCATAGTTAGGCTAATATGCTAACACAGCGCTGACTGTGTCACCAGGATGTGTACTTCTTCATGTTTTTTTTGGCCGGCTCTGATTAATTACCGCTTTTAAAGACTTGCATTGGGCAGGACAGTCCAACAAAGTCATGTGACATGGGGACGGGAGCAAGGAACGGGAGGGGGAGAGCGATTTAATGCAACACTGGAGAGGAAGCATATAAATGCTAATGTCTGTTAATAAGGCGCTGCGATACACTGTAAATACTAATATTAATTACCTTCGTTGTTTTTTTCTTGTTATTTTTCGCATAAAAATGCGAGAAAAAGATTTAAATAAAACAATATAAAATGGCTCAATTGCCTTCAGCATTGTCAAATTTGATTAGCTTTGCCTGGTTTCCGAATAACCGCGATGATGCTTCTTTAACACAGTGTAAATGGTACAATATTAAATCCCACAAGTCATCATGTAATACAACAGATTTGATAATTGGATTTGTGGAAAGAGATTGCTCGCGATGGCCGACTTCTTATGAGCGCTCTATCGAATTTGGTAATGAAAAGGACGCGCAAAAGACATCATTTGGCAGAAAAATGAACTTGGAGATGGTTGCAGCGTGTGCGTCTGCGGCGGCTTACGTTACAGCCAAACCGCCCGTGCAGTCACGTGACAGCCGCATGTCACAGAGAGGCATTTCAAGGGGCCTGGCAATCAACAGCACCTCAGGCGGTAATGGGGGCTCGCTGAAATCACCCCCCATTTTTCCGGGGACAATGGGAGATTCCCACCAAGGAGAATGAAGGACGATTTCGACTGTACCCTGACTGTGCTGCTGCGGACAAGGCCAGTCGAGCTGCATGCATCGCATGCGTGTTCGCATTTTTCAGCTCGCGAATGCAGATGTCATGTATTATTATCATGGGGGAGGGCGAAAATCGAGACGGGGAAGGGGAACATCAGATTTCCTTGCATCTCCAGGCAATGTGGATGAACAGAAGCGTGGTTTAAACCAGTGTGACTCGCAGACACTGGCTAAAGAGGCCAGTACTTAAAAATAACACATAACAAGTCTTGACCCAAATTTGTGGTAATAAATAACCTCATGCAAACAACCAATTTTAACTGATTGGGAATCTGGCAGAATTTTGCCAAAGGAAGGTGGAATCTCACCATAGATGTGACCAGTACCTCAAATTCTGTAAAAAAAAAGCTAATTATAGCTAGAATGCTGTGTATCATATCATATCTATTACCTCTCCCATTACCCCCCACCCTTATCAAAATTTAATATGGGTCCTTTGAAACCTATGATTATTCCGGATAAAATAGCTGCTAGGTTCTAAAAAGGCATCGCATAAACAGACATCTGTATAAACAGCTGGAGGAAATGGAAAACATTCAGAGAGAAAAACGCCAAATGAAGATCTCTGCCACCTTCGCGAGTTTCAGATCTTCACACCAGCCTTTCTTGCTGTTCAAATACACGGTATCATCAAAGTATTTATAAATTGGTTGCCATGACAGCTGATATGCTGGGGGGCACCGCGCTTTAATTAGAGAGCGAACCTCAGTCCGAATACCAGCTTCCTCCCTGCATATTTTAAACACATCAATGGGACGCAAGTGGCGTGGTCATCATTTCGCCAGTGTTACCAGCAGCCAGTAACGTGAAACACCAAAAAGCTGCCGCTATGGATCTGTCCTCCAGGCACGGTCAGCGGGCAGCGTTTTCCAAAAGACCTATTTCTGATGGAACCGGATAGGGGGTGGGCAAATCACGTTAGATATCGAACTAGGGGCACGATTCCCACCCAATCTGTCGGTGAGACCAGGGGAGTGGAAATTCATGTCTTCTCACAATGCTAGTCAAACCTCTGATTCTTTGTCACAGAAAATGCATCCCCCCGCCCGACCAAAATCTGGGGAACTACAATGAACAAAAAAACAGTCCAGTTGCCAAAATTCTCATAAAAGCATCCAAAATGCACCACAAGTCTGTGTGACAACTTCTGTTGAGAAAGCTAGACTATTGCTACATGTCCTGCTAACTTCTGCCTCAGAACAGAAAATAAAAAGCAATAAAAATTAATAATAAACAAACAAATACACTGCCTTTCTGGATTGATCCAACAAACAATGCAAAGGGAACCAGACACACATGTTGGCTTACCGATCTAAATGGGGACCTTCCATTCATTTCTATAAGAAAAACCCTAATCCCAACAACCTTAACCCCTACCCAGTATCATGCCCTGTATCCCTTCCACCTCATTCTCTCTCTCTTTGCTTGTTTAATCCTGCATCTGCACAGTCCTCGTGTGGATCAGCCCAGGTGCCTCTCATCTGCTCCCTCGTCAGTGATAAGTTCATGATAAGTGATAAGTGACGAGTTCCCCAGTCCTTCATTGATGTTGCTGCCAGCATGTCCTTCCTGGTGTACCCTGTGTCCAGTCTTCTTGCCTGATCCTCCCTACCCCGTTTTGACCCCTCGTGGTCCGTTTCCTTTGCCCTGTCTGTAGTATAGTTTCCTATAATAAAGACCCTTTTGGGTTGCCTTCGCTTTCATCCTTGTCCTCGACGTGACACGCAGCCCTAACCTTAACCATCAGTAGCCAAATGAAATACAAGACTCTTTGCAATTTTACATTTTTGATTGTATTAGGTTATGGCGACCAGAAAAATGTCCCCAAAAGTAAGGAAGTTTCAGATTTTGCCACATTTTTTCCCCCCAAATGTAATCTATGCAACCCAACCCACACACACACACACACACACACACAAAATTCACCTGAGAATTCCACAGTTGGGATCTGAGGTCTGACGTTCTGGCTGAATTCTCTTCAGTACAAGAATCTATCACTGGATCGGAATCTGTGTCCCCCTCCTGTTTTTGGTGTTAATACACCACAAAATGCTTGAATATCAACCTGAGTGACAGCTCAGTCTAATCTTGATTGTTTCACATACTCTTGGCTCTTTCTCGTAACGACTGGGAGAACATTACGTAAACACCGCTGGAATCACAGATAGATCTCCTTTATGGGGGGCGGCTCTGATTTTCTGTGGTTCTGAGCACAGCGTTATCCCCCGTCAACCCGCTTTTAATAGAGGGAGGAGGTGACCTAGATAATAAATCTTACAGAATCCCTGTTCCCCTCGCCTCGACCGGCAGGAACGAATCGGACTCCCCGCATCTGACCTCACGAGGGGACGGACGGCCTGTTCCTGGGTCCCCCCCTCCGTTGAGGACTTGCTCGCTCCCCCCCCAGCCCCCCAAGCCCTGTTTACACTCGGCTGTGTCCCTGTCACCTCCCTACAGCACCTTGCCAGGTAGAGCTGGCCTTCTTTGCTACCCGTCGTTCGAATGCTAAAAATAAAGCTGCCGTCATAGAGACGCCGCGAATCGCAAACTGCACGGCGAAAAGGCTGAACTCCTTACTCCCGTCGGAGGAGGAGGCACCCTCGGGCCTGCGTCTCCCTCGCAGGAGGCCATTTTGTAAATGTTTTTCCCAGCTCCCATCCCGAAGAAATGGGATCCAGTTGAGCAAATAGTTAAAATGTCAAAAAAAAGAAAGAACATGTAGACACATTCACCTGTCGAATCAAAGTATCTTTTATTGTCAACTAAGGATACATGCTGTTTAGGGGTCACACAAATATCATTCTCACTGTTCACAGTGGAAATGTGGAGATATTAAATAGAACATAAATATTGAGGCATATGACAATGTTAACAGGACATTTTAGAACGTATGAAAATATACAGTACAAACAGTCAGACACAGTGGTCTGCTCTGTTGAATGTGTCACAAGATACAAGACTAAGGACTCAAAAGCAGGTATAGGGCGAACAAAAAGGGTTTTATTTAACCGAATGGGAGCAGGGAAACAAATATAACCACGAGGGGTCAAAGCAAGAAGGAGAGTTCAGGGCAGACAGGAAGAGTGACGTCAATGACCGGACTGGGGCTGACGAGACAAACAGGTACTTAAATACAAGGATTAGCAAAGGGTAACAAGCAACAGGCGTGGCTCATCAGGGCCACGTTAGGGAGGAGACAGGAGGGTCCGGCAAACACGACGGACAGAACTGTGATGTCATGGGCTAAATACAGCAATAAGAAGACAAAGAATTAAAGCATCACAACTTTTAAATGCACAATTTAATTTTAAAATTTCTTGCAGTCGAATTGTAACAGAAACTTTATTTTGATACTTATGGAACTCAATTAGCCTTGCAACTTGTAACTGTACAGCTCAGCATATGAACACTAAACTAGCGCACATTTTCCGTACACCCCACACATGTTCACCTATGCAGGTCCAGTGCATTAACTGCTGTTTCACGTCTGTTAATATCAGATGAGAGAACAATTCTTTCATAGCAGGAATCTATGATAAATAAGGAGAAATGACAGAATTAGAATTTGCAGCTCACTGGTATATTTTGCTGCCTACTTGATCACGATCAACCGTTCGTCTCTTGAGACTGAAACGCACCGAGATTGACCACCCCGATATATGCCCATGGACTGTATAATGTCAGGGCTGGAGAAGAAAGACCAGCCCACTGGGACCAGCCCCATGGCCAGTCTGTACCTGAAGACAATGAAGGGAATGGAAGTAAAAAAGAAAACTCTCTTCTGCCTCAGATATCCATTGTGCAGTGACAAAAACGCTATTTCAAGAGACACGTGTTTTGACAGGAGGACATAGAATAGTACACATATAAACAGGTAACTGTCCCTTGTTTTTCAGTGGGATAACAACCATGACTATGAAAAGGATGAGTTACTAGCTTCTCTGTTTACTAGGGCACCCTGGAAAGGACTTTGTGTGCTACAACGCCTCTCCTGGTGACACACATTTGTGAATCGATGCCTTATTTCTCATTCGCTGAAGTGCCTTTCGTTGCTGCGTTTCCCATCATGCTCTACTTCAGACATACGCACAGGTGAGAGCGAAACTTAATGCACGTTCTGAGATCTATCTGGTGCCCTGGGAGCATATTGGGTGTTTAAGGGTCTTGCTCAAGGGCCCTATGGACATGTGACTATTTTGCCAAGGATGGGATTTTAACCAGCAGGCACATTAAGCTACACCAGGAGTAATTAATTGTAATTAAGTAAAATGCAAATCCCTTGCAGTGCATAACATCATCTTCTAATACTTCCATGCTTGTAAATTGATAATATTTATGAATAAGTCCTTCCAGCATTATTGGGTTACCTTGGTTACACTTTACCGGCGTAATACTGAGTTTGGCACATGCATAATTAAATAATTGACGTCTGTATTTTTGTTTTGCCCATGCAAAGACTGAAACATAAACAGGATATTAAATTGTATGTAATTTTTTTAGACTGGACTGACAAATGTGTTTGTACAGTCCTTTTTGTTTTTTGCTATTTACTTATGATATTTTAATGGATTCGTCATGGCTTTTTATGGCACGATAAATCGCGTGACCATGTAAATCGGCAATCTTTCTGTTCATCGAGTAGAAAACTAAATACGCTGCTGAAATACTTCAAAATATTAATTTCCTGTTTTGACATTGGGATGCTGGATAGTAAATAAATGGAAGTACATTTTGGCTGGTGTTCCATCCAGGCTGTGCCTTGTGCCCTATTCTGCCTGGGATGGGCTCCAGCCTCCAGAACCCCCCCCCCCCTCCCCCCGACCTAGCATGACCTCAGCTTTGGAATATGGATTGAAAAAAGTCAATTTTTCGAAATATTTGGCTATGCATAAATCATCTAAGCCTTGTTCCTGGATAAACATGCATAATGAAACCCTGTTACCAAGCAGAGAAACTTTTTAACTACCGAGCTATGAAAGTTCGCAAGAGATGCAAATTCTAAGGCGCCTAAAAGCATAGGGTCTGCGCCTTGCCTCTGAATGCCGCTGTAGCCACAGAATCATCAGCCTGAGCTGCCCCAAGTGCTTTTCTACTCTGTGTGACCCTCTGGCATTAGCCAGAACCCAGACTAAGGGTTAAGCATTTTCTGACAAATATAACCATCCATCATCACATTTAATGATTAAAAAAAAAATAAAAAAATCGCCTGCCAGAAGATTTAAGGCAGCTGGATATAGCAAGCTGTATAGCAAAGGAGTTATGTACAGAGAGCCGTAATAATTAGCTGGAATGACTTATGCTGGCTAAATTCGTTGCGCTCTAGTAATAAATACTGTTTTCAGGGCCTTTGGGTAGCCAGCCGCACACAGGCTGTGGCTCTGAGCTCCAGCCCAGCCTGCTGAGGGTTTTTTGCGAGACCTGTAGACTGAAACAGGAAAAAAAAAGCTGGTGGCAGCCTGAAGTAGGAACTCTGGGCCTTATGGCGGAATCCAAACCGCCAAATGGCTATCAGGGAAGATTCAGAGCGTAAACGATGGGGGGGGGCGCTGTTTAGTCTGCTTCGATAACACCCACCTGTCAGTACCCTCAGAGCGCACACGTACGTGTGTGGAAATCGGAGTCTGCTACATAAACAGCACAGGGCCCAATTCCGTGTTTTGAGACGAAGGTTTGAAATAATTCACAGGTTTTGTAAACATAGCATGAAAGATCACCTGTTTATTTTAATGGGAGTCGCCCTGGGTGAATTTCGGCTATCGTGTCTCTCTCGTACCACCCCTGAAACCCAAAACTTGTTTCCATCCCTTAAAAAGACATAGCAAATTTGTTCACTTCCTGTACGAGGGACCAAACAAGCAAAAATAAAAAGGACTTGATCTGTATTTTTCCTGTTAGTAAAGTGTGAAAAGAAATGGACAATAAGAGAAAGGTAGACTTCAAAAAGCAGACCACATGACTGCTTAATTTGTCCCTAAGCGTTCATCACAGGGGCCAGAGGTTTTTGCTCTGAGCTGGCGGCAGATAAAATGAATTTCTAATTAATATCTAACAAGGTGAGGGAAACCAAATTTGTTTAGGGAGGGTAACCCAGCCGTGGCAGCCATGTTTGCCGTGCATGCTTGCCTGATAAGCACACGAAGGAGAAGGAGGCCTCATGCTCACTTGTTTAGAGCATCTATCAACAAGTTTCCTAAACAGGAAAGGTTCCTCACAGAATTTTTCGCTGTGTAACTGCAGGGACAGCGGCATGTGAAATCCACAGCGACGTCCCCCTGCAGAACGACAGTGGAAGACCAGACGTAGATATTCTGCCTGGATGAGAAATAGAAGAGTGGGCTTTGTTTTAGGATAAACAACGACTCTTTCCTCAATGAGATGGATGGTGCCGACAGAATCCGGATTTAAACTAGAACTAGTTGACTGAACATCTTAGCCTCTTCTTCTAATGCATATATCTGAAGAGCACCAGAACCCTCATGTGCTCATTTTTAAATGTGATAACATT
Source organism: Mormyrus lacerda (assembly GCA_015163995.2). Classification (NCBI taxonomy): domain Eukaryota; kingdom Metazoa; phylum Chordata; class Actinopteri; order Osteoglossiformes; family Mormyridae; genus Mormyrus; species Mormyrus lacerda. The sequence goes on along the minus strand of JAABNX020000113.1, from coordinate 437,028 downwards.
TTTTACATGGATATGGATGTGACTCAAAAAATGTCCATGACTCTGAAGCCACTGATAGGGCAGCTGGTACATATCACTGATGTGAAGGAATTACTGGCTTTAAATGGAATGTGAAGGAGTCCGTGATTTTAAGTGGGATGTGAAAGACTCAGGGGGTTTTATAATGGGTTGTGAAGGAGTCATTGGTTGTAAATGAGATGTGAAGGAGTCAATTATTTAAACAGGAATGCGAAAGGGTTACTGGCTTTAAATGGGATATAATGGAGTCAGTGATTTTAAGAGGGACCTGAAGGAGTCAGGTTTTATATGGGTTGTGAAGGAGTCACTGGTTCTAAGTGGTATTTGAAGGAGTCAGTAATTTTTAAGAGGGATGTGAAGGAGTCACTAGGCTTATATGGGATATAAAGGAGTCATTGATTTTAAGAGGGATGTGATGGAGTCACTGGGTTTATGTGGGAAGTGAAGGAGGTCACCATCATTCAGAAAGATATCAGTATTTCTGTTGATCTTTATTGTACAATGAAAGACTTTGCTCTCCTTTGGGGAAGAAGGATGTTTCTCCCCATCATGTCATGTCTGCTTCCGTCACCCTAGTCGGTTTGACCGCCCGTATCCTCAAAAACAGTGATGCTAATTTACCCATTTGCCCTGATTCAATTTCACACATGCACGCCTCCTATTGCTGTCAGCAGAACGCGCAGATCAGCTGCAGCGGGTGTTTATTGCTCGATGCTGCGAGCTTTTTGTTTAACCAGTGAAACATGCACATCCAGTGACTCGATTTGACTCGAAATGAAACCCGGCAGGAACTCAACGCAACGCATATACAAATTTGCACTAAAATGATAATGTTAGTAGTAATTTGGTGTCCAGGTTTATGTTTTGAACAGGATACCAAATTAAACTAAGAAATGTGTTCAAGGGCATCGGATGATCTCATGTACATATTTATGTGTGACACACAAGCAACCGACACGTGTCACAGGCAAATCGATGCCAGTGGCATCACATGACTCCATGTTCTTAATTCTTCAGGGAGACCTAACATCGACAGCAGGGGTGCTTATTATCCCGGCACGGAGTGGGAAATTGGTGTCTGGGACTCAGACTCTGCCTCAGCTCATGTTAGAGTGACAGCATGTCCTGTACGGAGGGAGGGTTTCAATTAGCGGCACATCTGCCAGAGCCAGATGTTGGTCGTGTTTACAAATCTGAATCACGGACGAGGTGCAGGGAGAGGCAGTCGCTTCATGTTGCTTCACACT
>JAABNX020000113.1:416430-435726 GCA_015163995.2 Mormyrus lacerda | reverse complement strand
AGGGGGCAGGGGGTGAAGCATCAGGCTCCCCGCGGCGTGCCGGAATGGCTCCCACGTCAAAGAAGAGGGGAAGACTAAAGAAGGTCACCTTGTCCCCGCCTCTGGCTGGCTCGCCTTCTGAGGGTATCATCCCCCTCAAAGACTCCTGGGTAGCAGCCAGTCTCCCGTATTGCCAAACCACGATGAAAAATGACACGTGTACTTTCATTTCAGTGAGGACCAAAGAGCAGAGGGACATAAACACACGCGCACGCAGCCCTCGCCGCTGAGGCTCCCAGCTCCTGTGGCGACGGCCTCATATCGATACACGATCACTATTCAAAATGAATCTGCAGGTGTGCCTTACGGAGGGGAGTAATCTGTAATTGTGATTTAGCGTGACTAAAGGTTAATTGAGGAGCGGAGGCCACACATAAATAGTCTGTCGTCAAACCCGAGACAGACTGATGACCCGGGGGAGGTTTCCAGTGTGCTTTCGTTTCCTGGGTTTATCTGGTCGTGTCTCATGCCAAATGTAAGGATCGAACACGGGGTTTGGGACAAGGGAATGCAGTGCAGGGGAGTGCAGTGCAGGAGAGTGCAGTGCAGGGGAGTGCAGTGCCGCTTTTTGGGTGTAAACTGGGCTGGGAACATTAACCCAGTTGGGTAGAGATGTGCAGGAGATGCCCAGTTCAAGACGTGGCGACTCACACCGCTGGTGAATAATCAGCGAGGCATGAATCAGTCGTGAATCCTGCACATTCCCGGATTTCTGTTGATTCATTTATGGAAATGGAAATGTTTATCAAAGACGCAATGGAGGGAAATGATAAACAGCCCTTGATTTACATCCCATTTTGGACCAGAAGTGTGAACTTGAAAGAAAAAAATGCTAGATTAAAATGGGGGGAAAATTGAGGGAAATGAGATGGATAAAAACAGAAATTTCGGGTCGTGTTTTGGCTCACAGGCATCAGCCCCCCCCCCATCCGCTGAGAAATGCGGGCCTGACACTTCGAAAAAGTGCTCAAAATGTAACAAAAGAAAATTAAAAAATAGCCACATAATTTATGGGAGAGAGTACTCTCTTTGTGAGTTGGGGCTCCGACTCTCCTTCTCCTCAGCCCTCCAGCTGGCCCCTTGCGACTCCCCCTGGACTGGTGGGAGTTGGGGGAGGAAACTCGCTTTTGGTGGTGGACACAGGGGCCTCGGGGGCACGGGGGCTGTTATTACACTGGTTGGTGACGGCGAGGGGACAGCGAGCGAAGTTTCAAAGAAAAATGAAGGACGGGATGCTTGTGCACAGCTGAGTGGTGGGAGGATGGCCGAAAATGAAGATTTTTTTCATGAAAGCGCATAAAACAGGAGCTCCGGGAAAACGGAACGCCGATTCCCTCTTCTGCTGGATATCCCACTGCTTGGTCGCTATCCATCCAGCTAACTACCACCTTGAGTGTAAGTCAGTGGCATTTAACAGCAATTAAAATAGTGAAGTATGTTGAGTCTGTCATTATAGGACATTTCCAACAAAAAAAATAAATTGTTGGCAGTTAAGGTATAATTGGGTGCTGGTTGTTGGGCCATTTTGAGAGTTTACAACTCTAACTACTCTTAAAGTGTTTGGTAAAATCTGTGAAAATTTGCTTTGGATAACAGTTAATGTTAAGCAAGTAAATGAAAATGGCTAATTTCCTCATGCATTCTTCCCCTATAAAACGTCTCTTGCACCTCTGGGACCCGGGTTCGAGTTGCTGCCATGGCCCCATGTGTGTGGAGTTTGCATGTTCTCCCTGTATCGTTGTGGGGTTTCCTCCTGATTCTCCGGTGTCCTCCCACAGTCCAAGAACATGCTGAGGTTGATTGGAGCTACCAAACTACCCATAGGTGTGAATGGTGTGTGAGTGAGTGGTGTGTGAGTGAATGGTGTGTATGTGTGCCCTGTGATATGTTGGTGCCCCATCCTGAGTTCTTCCCCGCCTTGTGCCCATGGGGTCTGGACCCCCGTGACCCTGAATAGGACAAGTGGATTACAGAAGATGGATGGATGGATGGACCCAGATGTATGGTGACCTAGATATAAAACACATTCTGTCTGTTTCTGAAGGTCTGCCGAGATGAAGCAGGATGGTCTAAGCATTTCTCCTGATAGTGATTCTGTTAAAATATGTACATAATGCAGCTGTAAAAAATATAAGAAGTTATCGTCTTTCCTGGGGAACAATTAAGGTGGTTTGTCTGCTTTCAGCGTGACTCGAGTTGGGTGCTTGTAATGAAGGGGTTAAGGGACATAGAACCGTTGCCAGTTCCAGACCTAGAATGGGCCGTTGGATCCATGAACACAGCTATTAACCTAAATGGCTGTGTTAAAAAAAAAATAACAGCGGTATAAATGAAGACTCTCAGCCACATCTACCGCATCACATAAAGCCAGAAAAAGGGCAGACATTAATGTAATTTCCTGCACTACAGACACATTCATGGAAATCGTGTGGCGGCACAATGGGCGCACAGATGCCCTGGGCTGTGAAAATATCGCTCATCGAGGTAAAAGAAGCAGCTGCAGTGTAAATGGAAGAAGAGGGTAAAAAAAGCAGGACTTCCTGCCAGGAGGAGGCCGCCCGTGGCCTGCGTTACCCACCCAGCAACCCCACGCTGCGGCGTCACGAGCCGAGATGAGTCAGAGTGCGTCGCAGACGTGCCGACGTGTGTTGTCTTTCACATTTGTCCTACAGGCCAAGGTGAGGTGGGGGCGGGGCCTTTCCTGAAACCCCACCCCTTTCTAGCTCAAAGTTCCATCAGTATGTATCAAATATCGCTCAGTTATATTTTATTTTAATTGGTGCATCTAAATAAGCTAATTAAAATAGCACAGCGAACGCTGACATAAATCCTAAATTAAAGAGAGACGCGACCAGCACTCGGGATGGAGAGTGTTGGTGATGATGCCTGCGGACGGCTTGAAGGCTTTCCCGTTGGGTGATCTCGGTGAAATTCCAGCAAGCTGAAACAAATTCCCGCAGCAGTCTGCGAATAGTGATTTTTTTCCCACCTGACCTCCAGACTAGCTTCATTATTTTGCTGCGTGGCTATTTTATACCTCTGGGTATTTATTCTGGAGCAACCCAGGTTAAAGACCTTGCTCAAGGGTACAAGAGCGGTCTACCTTTGGGACTGGGGCCATTTTTCTACCTGCAGCTCTCATAATGATGGTCACTAGTTAAAAAAAAAAAAAAAAGTAGGAAAAAACTCCTTGGATGTTTTTGTTCATGTCGGGCGCCTTTCGTCATGCGATTCGTCCTTGGGAATGATGTCATCCCACCAACAGAAGTCCTCGTGTTTCCATCGTGTTTCATAGCCGTTCGCGGCCCGGTTCACGATTACGGCACCCGTGTCGAAGATACGATTCAAATAAAGCTCTGCATTGTTCGATAGCAAATAAATGAAAGATAAAGTGTAAACAGAGCAGCTGGCTGTAATGCTGTCAGGAGACACGGGTGCAATGCTGTAACAATAATGTAATGCCAGGCTAAGGAATAGGAATTAAAACCAATGTCAGTGACGTCCTTCAGACGCTAATCCTTTTAGCTAGTCTCTCTTAAACCAGTCTGGCTAATCCTTAGCCTCCTATTATGTGTCTGATTGACTGGTTTTAATAAAGGACAAACATTAGCTTCCTTTTTTAATGTATTTTTGGCTCAGGCTCCCTGAAAAATGGAAGGATTTTGCTGTTAGCTTCTGAGAGTACCTGGCGGGCGTTTTCCTCGTCCGCCGTTCTTCCCATCCAGAGCACGGCGTGGGAGATGACAGGGGTCAGCGGGGGGAGACACGGCGCCACTGGTCGAATCCCCAAGACAATGCCCCGCAGGTGACAATGGGGGACCCACGAGACCAAATGACAAGCTGCTTGGGAGTTGGGATGCTGTGAAGCTGTGTGTCAGGGTGGCTTGTCAGGGATCGGTGGGGGCAGACTCCCAACAGAAGGCATGATGTCAGCTACCACGACGATATCTGATCCGAAAGGTCCCCACACTCACATTAGGCTCTATCCTGGCGGTTGTCCGTGTCTGAACGGGAGGGGGTTGTTGTGTGTGTGGGGGGGGGTTCACCCAGGCTGGGAAACACACAGGCGGTCAGTGACTTGCAGAAAAATATGTCTGCCTGCACAGAGGGACGGAGTGATAAGCTGACCCTCTCTGTTTGCCCGGCCTTGAATAATTTATAGGCGTGCGGCTCCTTGCCGAGCCTCAGCGTCACACCCATGCAGCTGTTTCAGTGGTCGTTTCTGTCCAGATCTGTCGCGAGGCTGAAATTTTTCAAGTCTCTTACCAAGGTAGTCGACTTTGCCGTTCACGACTTCCTCCCGTTGTCTGTGTGTCTCAGAAACCCCTGAAATACATTGCCTACAAAAAAAGGATATGCCTCACTTAACCGAAAATAACTCGGTCTTTTTGCCGAAAATAGGATGGGCCGGGTTTGATGCCCTTTTCAGCCTGTTTTTTGGGCTGATCCATCGTCCACCGGAGTTCGCCTGTGAAATCAACGATGCTTCTGTTTTTTTCCCCCCCTTCTCTCGCATTTCTGGGGGAGGCTTGTAATTATGAGCCACTATGAGTATGTTTGGCCAACGCGCCACGGATTGCTCCTTCCATGCGAGCTTCCATTTATGGATCTATAGACTAGAAGAATCAGGGGGAAGAAAAAGCCCATATGGTGCTTCTGACGGTCACCGGAACGAAGATGCTGGCGAATCGGAACCCCAGATAGTGTGGTTCAGAGCGGCGTGATCACATGACTCATTCGGCGGTGAAGCAGGTCGTGCGAAGCAGGTCCAAAGCCTGCTTCGGGTTGGCCTACGTCCCTGGAGCTGTCTGCCCCATCTCCAGTTCACCCGTCTGCAAGCTCTCCAGGCTCTGTGAGCTCCAAAAAATAGGCAATGTATACCGGGGTCTTTCATTTGGAACTTATTTTGTTTTGCAGATACATCACTCCAGCCCCACAAAAATTCCTCTAGTTATTTGTTAAGCATCTACGTGAGGAAAAAAATACTAGTTGTCACGGTTTGTTTACTTAATGCTTTTTAACGCCGGCTTTTATGCAAATGGGCTAATTAGAAGGCCGGTGTCCCAGTGTGTCTCCCTTGCAGTCTGCATCTGATTGGTACAAAAGCCACACTGATGTGCTTATAAAGGGAAAATCCCAAAAGCTGTCAAAAATAAAAACAAAAGAATCTAAATAAAATGAAATATTTTCTATAAAGTCTTCCTTGCGAGGGACTGATTTGCACATCTAAATGAGGAATTATGGGAACTGATTCTTAGTAATCAAACACTTTCCAGGCCTCACCTATCTATCTATCTATCTATCTATCTATCTAAAGAAAAGGTTGCAGGTTCAGATCCTTCTTTGTCAGTGTGTTGTGAATGCTCAGCTTTCATCCTATAATGCAAAGGCTTGCTTGTCTGGTGATCATCTGACTTTAATCCCAGTACATCAGCGAGTGGGCTTGTGTATGACAAGGCTCTGCCATGACGACGTGTCCTGTCCGACTTCAGAATCCAGACATCTGCCTGCCCTTGATTGGACAGGTGAGTACTGAAGACCTGCACACCCAGGTAAAGCTCACTTGAGAAGAAAGACTCTCACAGTGATCTGCAAGTCACCACAGACCTGTTTGGACGGGTCTTAGCACCACATGCTTTGCCGTCTCACTTAAATCTGAGGCTGAATGGAAAGAAAAGCCATCAAATGCGAGAATCCAGGACAGGTTGTGGGTCAGTAGGGTGAAGTCATCTGGATTCTGCAAGATATTGGACGCCGTACTCAGCACATGATGCAAGTCATACTTAGCAACGTCACCAATTTTGTTGATGTTATTCTAGCACATGTGCCTGGGAGGGGCGAATGTGGATGCTGGATGTACTTTAGCCCTGATTTGCAATGCAGCTGGTCTCTAGGGAAAGGCAGGGCGAGGGGATTTTACACCCAGTTGTCAAGCAGCGCCCGGATACACACAGCAACCCTGAAAGGACCAGGGTTAGGCTCAATGCTTCCTATGAAGATATCCATCCATCCATCTTCCAATTCTCTGTTTATTTCTGTCAGGCAACATAGGGAACAAGATATATATATATATATATATATACGGGGTATATGGAGTATAAACTGTTCGGTGCGGGTTCTGTCCAGCTGATAAGAAGAGATGCCACATTATTATGTTTTTGAAAATGCTGACAACAAAGCTCTTATTTGTTATGACGAAATTGTTTTTGCTCCTTCCATCGTACTTGATTTAAAACCCCAAGATACTCGGAGCCTGAAAGGTGCACTCACGGCAGACTTCATTCGTATGCCTGTGCAGTTCTGTGGTCTATATAGATTACAAAAGGGTGTTATCACATCTGATATCTCCGAGTGCTGTCCAATTCCACCATCGCGAGCACGGTGAACTCACGCCGGCCTGTACACGACAGGGCACCTGGTCCACTAGCCTGTCGTTTTCACTTAGACCTTACAGAATTCCTTTTGAAATTACAGTATGGTTTGCAGTGGGTTTTAATTACATATGTAAAGGGGAAAAAAAAGATAATGCAATCTTAATGTTAAGGGTGTCCCAAGTCCCACTCCTATATTATTCAGAAGTTCATCATCATCATCATCATCTTATTATTATTATTAACATTATTATTATTATGGTTAAAGGGGTGCTTTAAGAATGTATATTACCTGTTGTTTAATCACAGAGTGCATCTGCCAAAATTGAGGTTTAAAAACCCCGGGATTCGGCACAGCAATGGTTTCTTCCAGGTGGATGCACTCTCAGCTGTTTCAAATACGAGGAACCCCATCGTTTGAAACGCGGAGAGTTCACACCTCCATGTTAACCAATCGCTGACTGCTTCACCGATCATGCATTAGACTGAAAGTTTTGAGGCAGATCCATGTTGGGGAGAGACCATCCGTCTCGGGTGGGAGGGGGGCTGCAAGGCAAGGACTACAAGCTGGAAATGGACAGAAAGGAGTCACTGGGAGCCATTAGCAGCCAACCTGGTGAAAACCTGCCATTGGTGCCACATGGTATCCGGTCACCCTGCTGGAAAACAGTAGATATCTCCCTTGACTGCTATTCATTCCCATCCATGGGATCGGTCTCCGTACTTAAAGGTCTCAGCTGTTGTCATGACTCCTTGTGGGATATATCTCCACAGCTTTGAGAAGACAACCTCTTCAGAAGAAACCAGCTTTCCTGGTTTTTCATACCTTATCATTCAGTGACTGACTGACCCTGATTGGAGAGCACATGACCGGAGCTGCAACATGATGAGGGAGGCCGTACTATGGCTTGCTTTGTATACTTCCCGGAAACCAGAAACCATCCAGCATCCTAGGGGTCATCTGGGTGTCTCAGTGTTTTCCAACCCGGTCCATAGGGACCCCTAGACAGTCCTGGAGCTGGGAGGGGGCAAAAATGCAGACTGCTTGGGGGTGTCTGAAACACAGGGTCAGGACGCTGGACCTGTGATCGGAAGGTCACTTGTCTGATTCTCAGGTCAGCTGAGTGATGCCACCATTGGGCCCTTGAGTGAGGCCCTTAACTCCCCAATTGTTCCAGGGACTGACTTGTGCATTGCTTTGGATGAAAGGGTCTGGTAAATAAACGTAATATTAAGCACAGTCCGGTCGACCAAAGTAAAAGAAGCATCCCAAGTTTGCAGATGGTGGTTTTATCCCTCACGCTGGCTGGGGTTTGGCCGTATCTCTATTTTCGCCATTACATCAGACGGGCTTCCAGCAAGTAATGCGATCAAAAAGTTAATGACGTGCACAGGCTGGCAAAATGCTTACACTGGGGTTTTTTTTTCTTTAAATTAATTTTGGCAAAGACCTACAACTAAATGTGAGGATGCAATCATGGGGGATGAAAAGCAGCAGAGATTTTAGGAATTCATAAGCTCTATTACATTTATTGATCACCTCAGTGAGGGGTGGGGGTGGGTTGTCGATAGCAACGAGAAAGACAGGTGTCCTTGGTCGTCACGCTGATTTTCTTTGTGCCCCCCACCCACAGAGATTGGATGATACACTAGAAGCCCCCCAAGGTGGATTGATGCTAGTTGTCATGCACTGTATCTGTCCAGAAGGGACACGGTGATGACCCCCACCCCCCTGATGACAGGCCGACATTTGAGGAGGACATCATGGGCTGGCTGAAGTCATCACACGGTGGCAATAACTGCAATGCTGCTTTATTAAGGTGATACATTGCGATGATGCAAGTCATCTTACCGTGAAATTGAAGAATAGACATCTGCGTTTTTGTTTTTTTTAGCATCGAGGCGAGGAGTATTCAGTCGAGTTTGAAGTCACCTACTGACATGCCGTAAAATATTTTAGGGAAAGCGATATCTTTTTTTAGGCTGATCTGATGGTTTCTGTCTTTTCACAGTCAAAACTTCCTCTGTCATGAAATGTATTCTGGGAAAAAAAAAACACAACGTGGGTTATGTGTGTCAGGAGACATAAACAGGAGACAAGGGTGAGCTCCCTTCCTGCAAGTCACTCCGCTGTCTCTCGACAGACAGCTCTGGCATTCCTCCCCGGTGTCACATTTACTGTTCAGAAGCTGTTTGCTCACAAATCGGGCTGTCGGGGGAGAAACTTGAAACTTTTGACTGAATTCTGAAGGCTGATCTCGTCACTTCCTCTCAGTTTATTACCAGCCCACAGTAGCGTCTGATAGGCTTGTTCGACATGAGGAGGGCATATCAGGGGCAATTCTGGGATACTTTAAGGTGGGGGGAGGGGGGTATAAGAGGGACCAAAATTCATACCGAGGGGCCAAGCTTATATTTAGCCAATGAGATGTTTAGAATGAAAGTGACAGGGAGGCGGTACTCCGGGGGCCAATCGGCTTTCAGCTGGGGTCAATGCAGCGTTAAGGGAAACACATTGGATGGTTCCTGAGCTGACTGCAAGCTTTTGGCCTCCGCTGTCCAGGTTGTGAATGCCTTTGCTTGAGGCGGATGTTCCTTTTTTTAAAACTTCTAATGCTCTTCGTCACGGGCGGAGCCTTCCTGCCCACAGCTCTCGGCAGCTTTTAAGGATCCTTGCCCCTCTATCTTCCCCCGAATCCCAACAGTTCCCCCGTATGTGGGACGCTCTCGGAAACAGCACGTCTGACCAGAACTCAAAAAGTCCTTTTGTTCCCCGGCTACTCCGCTCCTTTTTAGTATCTTGTCCTATTTCTGCTTGCATTAAAACAGATTCCTCCCCGGACTGTCAAATACCACCTTTTTTTTGCTTTTTTACTTTCACCTTATTCCTCCATTTTGCTCTTTAATGGCTTTCCAAACACGATACGCTGGTCACCCCTGCAAAAATATGTGTGTCCTTTAGACTGCAGTTAGTACAACCGTGTCCTGAGGAAGACAAGCAGAAGTATATATAGATAGGTTTCTGGAAGAGAATGGTGATTTGTTCACTTAATTTGACAGTTTCTTCAGATCAACAGCCTTATCCCAATGTATGAGAAAGACAACAGATATATATCAGAGAAAAAAATGACAGGATTTCACTGACAGGTAAAGAATTATAAGGAAATTAAAATTGCACATACTTGCCCCAAGGAATCATGTCACAGTGACATCCTAGATATAAAGAGTTTTATTCAGGAGCAAGTTTACCGTAATATTAGACAACAAGGTTACATTTTGTGCTGATGCTTTAGGTGTTCTGTGTCTGTATTCATACCACCTTTCTGAAGTTTTATTAGTCATCGGTGCATTTCTGCAAAGGTGACTACATTTTAGATACTTGAATGTATTTTTTCTCATATTAAATTTGAGTCTTCATTCGGTCTCTTCTATCATGATTCCTGACGCCCATTCTGAAGACTCTGTCATGCAGGGCTTCCACAACACAGTGAAAAATCACCTGGTGGAGAAAGAAAAAGATACAAAACAGGCATGATTAAGAGCCCTTTTCTCCCACAAATTGCAGGGAAGGGAGATGGAGGTTTTCTGGGCGGCCGGGTGGCGTATGAAAAACGAAAAGCTCTCACATTGTTAGCGCCGACCATCCATGTCAGCCTGATGCGATGTGACAGCGGCACCGAGCCGCGAGGTCACAACCGAACCCGCAAATGGTGGCCCTGGGGTGACCGGGACGGAGTGGGTGAAGCAGCAGACCGACAGCCCCCACTGGCCGCCTGCTACCCGTCATCCTCTGTCTGCACCGATCCGTAAGTCTGGCCTGTGGCAACGACCAATGGATGACGGGGCATGGACGAGTGGAGGAGGAGCTAAACCGCTGTTGCTCACCCAAGGTTTGAGGTTTCCAGTCACCCTATAATCCGTAGAATTTGGACAGCAGACATAGACCAGGCAGAGAAGGCGGTGAGAGAGTGCATAACCATCTAGAACCCTCTTCAGTCACCACCTCCTGGTTTTTATCAAGGCTAAAATACCCCATATACCAAAACACTAAAATGCAGGCTTCCACAGAGAGCCTTAAAGTGTGAAGTAATATTCAGAATGAGACAATGTCTTAAAAGTCTGGGATTCCAGGTTAACTTAAATAACATCTGTGTACTCTCTTCATTCTTCCTGCCTTCAGAACACAGATCAACAAATATCCTCAAAAATCAGTAACAGCACGTGTAATATTACTTTTCTATTTGCCGGGAATAAATTTTAATCCACCCAACAAGTTATAAACGGCGGTGGATACTCTGGTCCCGGCGACAGGATTTCCCAGCCCAGCTATAGATATCCTCTTGACAAAATCCTGCGATGGCTCTTTTTTTGGTGCCGCCCATGTTACGATGTGAAATCTGCAGCATGCGCTGTATGGTAAACACGTCTCTGGGCCCGGCTTTCACGCTAACACATAGGGAGGAAGCAATCTTTAGCAATCTCTCCGACAGTCCCTCCAGATCTGCGGCAACCCACATTCGCGCAGTTAAAAATACCCTCTCTCACATACCGCGGGGAGGAACTAAACAGCTGCTTGTTGTGCTTGTCTGCCGTGGCTAGTGGTGCCTTCACTCCGCTTTCTTGCGGAGGGACCCTTTGACCTGTTTTCGGTCATCGCTTTGACACCGGCTCACTTCTGACACGAGACATCAATCTGCGGACTCATTGATGTGATGGCTCTCCGGCCAACGGGGCTAGGCCCGGATCCAGGGCCAGTCGATCCGAACGCCGGCATAGGCGGCCGCCTAAGGTGCCAAATTCTGAGGGGCGCCAACTTGCCTAGAGCAGCGCATGGGTTTCGACCAGCCCTGACTGGATCTCAGGCTCAGTCAATCAGACATGACTGGGAATATCAGGCCAAACTACAGAGCATCAGAACCCTTGGATACTAATCTATAAAATCTGTGACTGAGCCATAAAACTCATCGGAAGCGTCCTTGATTTTTTTCACAGATATCTGGAACGCAGATGTTATCGCAATCGGATCGGGAGGACGTATGAAACGACTCACAGAGGAACTTCACGGGATCTACCTGCATCCCACATGGAGGGCGCTGTGAGTGGAATTAGCAAACTGCTATGCGCTGTCATGGCAACGGCAAATTCGTCCTTTAATTCTATGGCTTATCTGCATTAGAGAGAGTCCCGGTGTAGATACTGTCTGTGGCCAGACGCTCGAGAAGGGACCAGGCCATGGGCTTGGTGTGAAACGACAGGTTGGCTTGGTGAAGGAGCATCACATTGAGGCATTAAAGATGGAGATTGCACAGCTTCATGAAGAATACCAAGCGATGTGCCTCAAAACCTTCTCTGGTATCAAATGACAGAAGGAGAAGGGGCTAACACTCTCATTGGCTCAGATATTAGATACCTATGTGGGGGTGGTGGGCTTTCGTACATTTCTTTAGCAGGTGCTTTTGTCTAAAGCGACATACATTCGAGAAAGTCGACAATCCTTGCAGCAGTTGGGGTTCATGATCTTGCTGAGGGTCTCAGTGGTGATGTCATTCAGCAGACTCAGGGAATGGAGCCGACGACCTTCCGGCCGCACGCACAACACCATGACCTGCTAAGCCACGCCCACGTGTTGTGCTCTTATTCTGACTGCGCGAAACCTGTTTAGTTCCCAGGACAGATGGACATCTATGTGCTAACCTCCAGTCATTCCAATTGCTCAGGATAATGTGGGTTCTGTGTGCTGGAACCATAATTACATACCTCATTACCTCCTCTACACGCGCAGAGTTCCTGGCTAGAAAAATTACACAGTACGGCGACAGAAGGTCATTCTCGTTCCCCTAGTGGCTATTCCAGATTCCAGCAAGTCGACAGGCTGGGTAACGCTAAAACAAAATGCTGCAGTAACAAATATTAAGCACCGTTTCGTTTAGATTTGAGACTCCTTATTATTCCATATATGAAGGAAACGAACGACTGCCTCACTGCTGCCTAGTAATAGGTGGATAATGGATGACAAGGAGGGCAACTTAATGCCAAGGAATGGATCATTACCCAAAATTCCTCCAACCCAGTCATGTGCTCACAGCAGGAAGCACAACTCGACTGTAAGACTGGGCTATGACACCAAGAGCTGTGGTTATAAATCCCAATTAAAGTGGCTAAAGTTGCTAAGGCAAAGCAGATAAAGTCAATAAAGAAGTTGGGCGTCTTAAGCTCTCAGATTAGCATCTGCGCTTCCGCGGGCAGGACGGTAGGTGAGATGCTAAATGTTTGTAATCAGCCCAGCCATCCTGGGTCCCGTGTGTTTAACCAGGCAGGAGTGTTGTACTATGGGGGGAGGTTTTGCTGAGAGGTTGAGGCTTATTTAACCTGCAGAGACTCAGGCAAACTGAAAGCCAGTGATTTGAATTCACCTCTACATTCGAGGTAGGCTAAAACAGGCGGCTATTGGGGAATCAATAGACAGGAGGTTACATGACTAACCAGGGAGGGAACAGAGTCACCATTTACATTCTGTGTATTAAGCAAGCAAGCATTTATTGTCGGTTTTGAGGAAGCAGGGCGAGAAAGACAGTCCCTGGGGCAATTGCCAGTTAAGGGCCTTGCTCAAAGGCAAAACCACCCATCTGACCAAGAGATTTAAACCAGCGACCTCCTGACCACCAGCACAGCAAGCTAATCTGCGAAGCTGTATCTTACCTCCTCAAAACGGTGCGGCCAATTTAGCTTGAACTCGGGTACTTTGGCACAACCCAGTTCAACTATCCACCCACCTTTTACTTTGAAATAAAGAAACAGAAGCAAAACTGATAGCATCAATGACACGTTGAGTTGTTGTAGATTGTACACCTCATGACTGAACCATTGGCGTGATTTTGACGTTGGGCTCAGGAACGAAAATTTCAGCAGTGAAATCTCCAGGCGGCCACTCACATAAAGCAAGGGTAGGTGATCTTATACAAAAAATGGGCCATTGTATGTGTGACTTTTCACTGTAACGCCGTAATTAGATTACCAATTAGAGGACTGATTGGCTGAAGAGTCCTCACAACTGGGTTTGAACATTCCAAAAAGCTGCATAAGATTGACCCTCCCTGACATAAAGGAACAGAGTCTAGTATCTTCCTAGTATTAGTTAAAGCCAGAATCATGAATACAATCTTCTACAACTGGTTCAATGGAAAATTAAAAGCAGTACCAATGATTTGCCCTTTGGCTTTAACCCTTCATGGTACAGCGTGGTAATGCTGGCTAATCCAGACCGTGAACGCGGACTCTACTCACTTACACCTTGGAGCACAGTAAAACAGATTCGAAAGGAGTAGCCCATCCATCTTTGAAAGCGGGTTACCTAGTTTGGGTAGTGGTGAGCCGGAGCCTATTCTGGGAATACTGGGGCATAAGGCAGGGTACACCCTGGAGGAGACATCCATCACAGCGCGCCCCCCCCCTCCACCATAGCCCTAAGCTAAGGGCAATTTGGCTGAACGTCATGTATTTGGACGGTAGGGGAAAGCCAGATTGGACTGACATAGTCCCCCGGGGAATATAACACAGGAGGAACACGAACCTGGGGCCAGTTTGAAACCGTCAAGCCATAAGGTGATGATACCACCCGCTAAGCTATCGTACTGCGAGACAGGCAGAAGTCTGAAACAAAAAAGGTCGGCCATTGATATAATTTAAGACAACTCCAAAACTTAAAATGTGAGGGGGAAAAAAAATGTATGCTCCCATGACGAAGTAGACAATGTGCTTTCTGAAAAGCCGTCATTAATTTTTCTCTTGCATGCTTATTTCCTCAAGGTCTCCGCCTTGTCCTTATACCGACTAACGTGCGTTAAATAGGATTCTGTCGTTACGCTCTGCGAATATTTCGGGTTTATTGGCATCGACTCTGCTGATGTTTTTTATTTCTCGGCCTCTTACTTTCCTGAACAAATCAAGATCGACATGCATTTATACTTTGTAATGGATACTTTACGGTAAAGAATATCATATATTCTGGGTTTGTTTTCGGTACTGGGCTGTTGCGCTTCTGCAGGATGCTCTCGAAGATCAAAGCTCTCAGTTTTGCGTGCTTTACCTTGCCAACTTGTGGGTGTTGCATTTTCGCATCTGTTTTCAGACATCCCGCACGCCAGTCTGTCATGCCTTGAGTTGACTCGCCTTGAGTTGAGTAGGACCATGTCTCGATGGAGTGAAGGGGAACTTCAGGAATCGGAAAGGGCTGGAAGTTCTCCACATCCGCTCGGAAAGAGCTGTCCCAACAGAGATCAAAGCGGTCGGGGCTTTACTGAAGCACCTCACCCCCAGGCATCGTTTGACTGATGAAAGGTGAAGCATTGGCATCCAGGTTTCCAGGGAACGTACGGCTAGAGTGGGCGGCCCGTCACCTGCATTGTGCTCCAATCAGAACCGACACCAGCCTCTAACTGGGCCCACGGGAGGCCAAAGGGTGTAATGGCTCCTGACAGCATCGCCGTGAGCCGCTCTTTGCTCTACTTTTCCGGATCCTTCCAGCATTCTCAGCCGAGTCCATATGGCTTCATGCAAGGCGCCGACTGGATCCAGTGCTTAGATGACTAGCAAGACGAAATAAAAAGAACGTCATGAAGGCTTTTGCAGGCTTTCCCTGCAGTAACATACAGACAGACCACGTAAACCATTGCGTCAACAACTTACGGGGCATGACGTAAATATTTGATTTATGGAATGTTCCCACCACCCTGCCCATATATAGCGATATAATTATACTCAGCGGTATTTCACACGCCCTTGCTGCGTGCTTTGATGCTGATAATTTATTTACTCTACGACGATTTTTAAATAAGAGAGACTGAGCCTTGGAGTAACCTTGGCACACTTTCGGAATGCGGAAGCTGCTGTCCCGGAAGAGAGAAGGGCTGGAAATATTCAGGTCCAGGCTCGTCCCAAAAACCTGGACTGAGACGGGAGCAATGCTTCCTCACCAGTGCCGTGGTGCCGGCCGCGTGAGCAGGTCAGCTGACATCTGCCCTCCGATGTGACGCCTTCACCTTTAACAAGATTGAAGGTCGATTAAGAGTCAGCCAGATGCATTATCGACCCAGTTAAAGGTCAGATTAATCATGTCTAGTAGCTGAACGAATGGGAGGAGGACTTCCTTGTCACATGATGCATACGATATCATCACCTGACCCCACTTCAGTTGTAAGGGAGCACAGGCCTGCATCAATACCTGCTTCAGAGTTACACTTTCCCGCTGTTTTAGTCCATTTGGCTAATGACTGTTCTTTGCCCCAGGTGCCATATTTGCGGCAAATATCATATGGCAAATATGAAATTAATATTTCACAACACAGCACGAGCCGCTGAGGCAAATTCGGGAAGACATCTCATCAATAGGCAGCTGGAAGATTGATAAAATCCTGTGTCCTCGGGCCACACATGAACTTATGCGAGTTATTTTCGGAGACGTTCTGGTCTTCACTCTGAATAAAATCAGCTTCACCAAAACCCAACAGCTCCCCCTGGAATTTGCCGTCCTCTGTTACCCGTCAACTGTTCTCCCCCGGAAACCAGGAAAAAGCTCTTTAACAAGGGCCTGTTCTGTTCATGTTGCCCGAAAGAAATTCTCAAAAAGCTTTTTAAATGAATTTTGGTGATGACTTAGAAATGACCCCCTGCTTTATGCCCTATGCTGCTTGGAGTAGGAGACAAGCTCATGGTGACCTCTGTGGGATCACGTGGAAGATGGATGGATAGGTAATAATCTCACCATTGTCTAACAAGAACTCCTGATAGAGGTAATTCGTGAAAAACATGACAATGCTAGTATACAACAATGTTATTTATGAATGACTTAGTTACTTTTGTTCTTTGTATGGGCAAATTACCCGGCTTTGCTGCGTTAGCAAAAACAATTAGAGTACCTATGCAGCTTATATAATTAACCTGCATAATTATTTGGGGTAATCGCTCTTATTCATAGCTATACTCAGGAAGCCACTTTTTTGGTTTGTTTTGCAGCGCTTCCTTGTGCCATCGTCTGGCATTTTAGGAAGGAAACGGTAAATAACTCAAAGAGAGCCTGAGAATTTGAGTTTGTGTTCACTTCAGCGGAGTTTCTGACTTGACGTATATTTAACTTTTCATTTATGTACATTGCCGGGGTCAATAGCAGGGAAGACAAACTGGTATGCTAAATATTCATTAGCGGGATTACCTGCCCTGCCGGCAACGGCCCCCAGAAAGGGGAGGGGGGGAGAGTGTGACACGGGCTTCTGACAGTCAGCGCATTTACATGCACAGCCAAGTCAAGCTACGGTTATAGCTTGACTATGCCGTTTAATTGGACTACTGTCCTTGTGCTGGTATACGAGCATGGGAGGGGAATTGATTTATTCACTGAAGTATGTCTGTATCTCCTTTCAGCTGGTTAAAATTCAGCTTTTTCGGGTTAACCACAAACGTGAAAAAATAAAAAAAATTATAATAACGATTATGTGGGCAAATAAAGTGACACAAGCGTTAAACGCGATCTGGTCGGTGGAACAGATGCAACAAGATCAGGATCAGGATAGCATAACAAGAAATAAGGTATTCTGTATAATATTCCGTGGCAGCACGGTATTGGAAAGTCTTCAAATATTGCATTGTGATTTTGTTGTAATAAATATTGAGGTATTTATAAAACAAATAAAGGAGTTCAACATGAATTTCACATGACCCGCCTAGGAGTAATCCTCAATGGAAATTTGGGGTCTGAAGGACCTCCATCCAGGCGGAGATGAAATAAAAAACACCCAGAGCAGAAGACATCAGGGAATCCTCAAGGAAACATGCAGACCTTCTCCAGGTTAGTTCTGGGTAATTTTACGCTGATACGCGTCTGCTAGTCGATTCAGTTATCACTCGTCCGACAGAAATTAATTCACTCAGCATGCGTCTGTCGGCCCGATCGAGAAAGACTTTATTTTAACCCCCGTTTCACATTCTATAAATGTTTTAGTACGGGTTTCTCTGCAAAGCTGAAACTGAATGATTTGACAGGTGGACCTAGTCAATCAATCCATACTTCAGCCTTGGGCAAGAGGCAGGGCGGCACCGGGATGAGATAATACAGCAGATACTGTAAATAAAAAGACGTAAACAAGCACTGGCAGCTTTTCTTTTTATCTTAATGGAATAAGTAGTTGCACTTGTTTCTTTAATGCAGCGAAAAAATCGATAAGATACATAACATCCATTAATCCATCCATTTTCTATAACAGCGTCTGCATTTAGTGTAAGAGCACACATTCCACATGGACTGCCAGACAGAACATTATTAGTCCACATATTTAGACCTGAGAGATGATAGAGAGCTGAAAACACACTAAAAGATCCAAGTATAGTACTAGACTGGTGTAATTCTGAGAGAAGAGTCTAGGAAGCATCTTGGTTTTACAATACATTTCATTTCTTTATTTTATTCTGATGTACCTCAAACACAAAGACAATTGGTTGGATTTCATGAAGATAAGCCTCAAACACAAAGACAATTGGTTGGATTTCATCTCAAACACAAAGACAATTGGTTGGATTTCATGACGATAAGCTGTATCGCTGGCCTTACTTGGCCATGGTGCGAGCACTTGGGTCTTCAGAAGATGAGAGAACGATGGAGACCATCAGAACTGGGGGGAACATTGAGGCAAGAAGGACATTAGCTGCATTCAAGGTGAGCTGAGATACAATATGGTATCTGCAGCAGCCTGAAGTCCATACAGGCGAGAAATCGTGTTAGGCGGTCACCTGGGGGACAGCAGACAATTCCCTGAACTTAAGTTTTGTCCTGTTTCATTTAGCCAATATAGCTTTGAAAGCACAGCTCCATCAGCCATGCTACTAATACAGACACTTCCCCTGGCAGTAATCAGCCAGACTGCTGAAAAGCCACTGCGCCGCCACTCTTTTTACTCCCCTAGTGAAATAAAAGCACCACAAAGGCACTGGGAAGCCAGCAGCCCTCTAAAAACGTTGAACCACACTTAAACATTCTCTGCTGCTCTGGTACAGTGAAGCTTGACTGGATTAACCGGAATCTTAATAGCATTCACACATGGGCCAGTGGAGAAGGTGCCCTATAGAATGTAAAGGAAACACGATGCGTGTGTTATGGTCTGTTGTAAGGCAGTGGGTGTGGCCATAATAGGTGATCAGAAACATACAAGCGTAGGTCACTAGTTCTGGTACACACAGTCAGAAAAATAGAGTACCAATTTAAACCTTTACTCTAAACCTTTAGACCTCAAGGATAAAGATACACAAATAGAGTACAAGTAACATTTTTGTACCATTGAGGATACAAGTCTCCCTTGGAAGTACAGCCCCATTGATAAGCAAAGGTACAAACTCTTTCTGGCCGTGCAGAACTGGGTGTCTTTCCCTTTTAAAGGCACGGCCCTCAGACCCTGATGCCCAGCTCCTGCCTGCCTTATTTTAGGATGTTTTGTCTCCATTTATCTGATGATCTTAAGCCTCCTCAGCCCCATATCAGATAAAGTCCCCTTTCCTTCATCCCATCCTCACCTTGTGTGTTTGTGCTTCCTGTCCTGAACAGAGCGATCGTCACATTCATCATTCTGCACCGGGGAATGCGACTCCGCATTAAAGCCATTTTCCGTGATACAAGCAGCTCAGAGGAGCCACTTCCAGGGACTTAAATGAAAAGTAGTAACTTTATATCAGGGACGGCAGGTAATGGAATGAAATTACTCATATTAGCAAGCAGGACATGAAACACATCTACTTTGGACCTCTGTGGGCAGCAGTCCTCTGTGGGACAGCAGTGCTTGGTGACTCTCCCCAAAAATGATAGGTTTTTATTAATCTGGGGGGCAGAATGCTCAAAAGTGACTGT
>JAABNX020000113.1:375599-413561 GCA_015163995.2 Mormyrus lacerda | reverse complement strand
GAAGGCAGACCGTAGTCTGCCCAAGATGAATTCCAGTGGACACTGCATCTGGAACTGTCTCGCCCACAGATGAGTGCGGGGCCACTGAAGGGGGCCGGGTCATCCGTCTATCAATTTGCAGGTCACTGAGAGTGTGTCAGGGGCACCCAGGGGCACCGATGATAGAGGGGAGGTTGACCTGAAAGACCTGACTGGGACCCAGTCCATGTTTGAAGGAACCTGAGATTCTGTAACCATTCGCAAGAACGCTGGAGATGCTGAAAGGTCAAGTCTAGCTTCTGAAGTATATAATTGTTCAGCACGGGCTTTTATTTTCCCTAAGTAGTCCTCCGAATGTTCTGAGCCTTGTTAGATGATCTCGTTCCTGACATGCTGAGTCCAGCGCAGGGTCCTTCCTGAGTCAGGCAGTTTTTATGGGGACACAGCTGGGGCGAGCACAGGCTTGTATGCACAAACACAGGCTGATTTACGTAAATCATTTCATGCTGAGTTATGTTATATCAACATGCGCAGTGTCATCTGATATTATTAAATGCTCCTGTTTTAATCCCACAAATGCACAGAAATGGAGGGATCTTGTGGAAAGGAAGCGACACGGGCATTAGATGAGTACGAGAGACACGGGCTGTAAAAGTATGCCTTCTTCTTACAGCAAAGAGGGGGTTTATTCAGCAAACATTTGTCTGAGTTTTATGACCCTAAATCCCTACGTTCAACATAAATTATGAAATTATGAATATTAAACAGCGGGTGGATGAAAAATTCAGGAAGAGGGAGAAAATGACGCGACACCCCTTTGGCATTTACCCCTCCCAACCCGAAAGAGGGGGTTTCCTCTGAAGAAGAGAGATGCCACCGCCTAAACAGTTGTGACATCACTGGCCCGGTCTATCATTTTCAGTTTGATATACAGTCATGCAAACACAGGACGCTGGATGGATGTGAAGGCCGGAGCCAGAATTTTAATCACACAGAGTGCATCTCTGACATGTAGTGAATGAAACCTGCCTGACTGGTAGACGGCAATCTGGGATAACCAGGGCAACGGAATTTGCTGGAAAGCAAACATCCCCCCCCCAAATAAATAAATAAATGAATAGATATTTTCTTACAAGTCTGGCATCCCATAAAGTGTGTCCCCTGCCTTGCTCTCTGGGGGAGGCTGGAGGGCCTGCTGTGACCAGAATAAGTGATTACAAGATGTATGGATAGATAGATGGATGGATTTTTCGCCAATATCCCAAGGAACCATTTTCACAAAAAAAGCTTAAAAAGTAAATCTTTGAGACTCTATATATCTTTCCTATCTTTCTATGTTGGAACATAGAAGCCTCTCTTATAAAATGGTTGTGGGATTAATTGATGGAACAACTAAAAAGCATCCAGAAATATTGTCACTGTCAGTTTCTGTTACACTAGCCCTCTAACATGACAATGAATGGGAAAAACAAGGCTTTTTAGAGTGTGGTGCTTTCATATTAAATTCCCCAAACTGTGTCCCATTGCATTACTTTCAACTCACGTCCAGTTGCTCTCAAGTCAATCCCTAGATTATCATTTCAATTAGTGATGAGAAGTGAAATCACTTGGGGCAAAGTGACATGTTATAGTCTTTCTTTAGTACCATTACAAGGAAAGTCAATCAAGTCCTCGCCCTTTGCTCTCAACGGAACTGCACTGACAGTTTCTATTCATACCTGATACTTTCATATTTTAAGAATGATCCAACCTCTGGCATAAAGAACACAAAATCGCAGAAAGGATAACTCAGAAGTGACTTTCCACTAAGACGTCGTTATTTTCAGCTGCTTCCCTCCGAGCTCAGCGTGTGTTAGCAGGTCTAAGTCTGACACCAAATCTTTTTTAAAACGTGGACTTTTGTTCTAAGATGCAGCCCTTCATGGTCCTAATGGTACGTAGATGTAGCGTCCTAGCCACCCAATAAATTAAAGAGGGGAAGCAGTGCCACCTAGCGGTATTACTTGTTCAATACAGTATAACGAAATAACGTTTTCAAAAAATTCACTAAATGCACGGTACATAGCGCGTGGAGGATACAATGGACCATGCTATTGTACATTTTATGTGCTTTATGTTACCAAGGACTCCCACTTGATACTGGCATTTGGTACAGGGTGTACCCCAATCTTGTGCCCTGTGCTGCTTGTGATCTAGGTTGCAGGCACTCCAACCCCCATTAGCCCAGCTCAGGGTAAGTGGTTCTTCTGATGAAGGCCATGCCATTTTAATATTCTCACAATATTATGAATGCACAGTTCCGAAAAATATAAAACAACTTACACTTTTCAGAAATTATATTTTCCATAAAGAAAACCAAGTATTTTTAGAAGGAAACACACTCAGTCTTAATTCCGTTTTATATAACCATTTGCTATAAACAAGTCAGGTACACGTCTGAATCCCCCACAATATAGCCTATATAGCTACCGTTGCGTTTTTCCTGCTGACTCGGCTTTTGCACCCAAAAAATCTCAGCTTCCTTTCCTGTCTCCGCATGAGTTTCGTAAACCTGCACCCACGCATCAAAATATTTTTAGCAAAACCTATTTTGAAACATGTGTATGTTTGGCGTGCAGTTATAGGAATGACCAATTCTTAATAAAGTGTTTTTCTACACTTTTCTACATTTTAACTAGATAAATATTTATGTCTAAGCTATGAAATGCAGTACCTGTATCTGTAGTATCCATTGGAAATAAAAAAGTCACAAGATTTTAATTTGGATATCAAAAGCTCAATAAGAATTGAACAAATCCTATGCATGAAGCAATGTAAATATGGGGGCCCTTTGATTTAATCCATTTCAAAAAGAGAAAAAAACAACGGGATGTCAATACATGTTACGTTTTCAATGTTCGAAAGTATCAATATTCACAATATAGACTGGATACAAAAACCAATCTGAGTAAATATAATACATGTATATATTATGGATAGACATAGACCTAATTACAGACCATTGTAAAATAGTGTTTACAGACAGATTAAAGAGCAGAGGTCAGATAAGAACTCGTTAATGTGGCATAGGGGAACGGTTTCCATTACATCTGCTATTTTTGTACTATCAATTTTACTAACTACATTTATATTTTAAGGAAATAACAATACGCAGGTCGCCAACAGCAGGAATCGGTTTTGCGACATTGTGCGACATAACGCCTCGTGATACGGCAGACGTTGACGGCATTTAAAGCAGATAGTAGCTTGTCGGTGTATGACGGCCGCGGCCTGAGGGATCTAATTTCTACGTTTTGGTTCTCATCCATCATTAAAGGGTTTAAAACAGAAGCTATACAGGGTATCACACTAGCATGGGTATAGCGGATGAAGCCGACCGGACGCTCTTTGTTGGTAATTTGGATCCTCAAGTGACGGAAGAGCTCCTCTTCGAGCTATTTTTACAGGTAACAAATGTAAACAAGCCGGTGTATTTCCGTAGCACTTCGCGCGTTTGCGAAACAGTATGGGTATCTAATTTATTTAGACATGTTTGTGTATCCGCAAACGGTGATATCCGATACAAAACGGCGTGTTATCTAGATTAATATGCCAGGCTATGTGCGCCCTCGGCTCCGATGGCTGTTAATAGTAATACGCATTTTTCACTCCGTAAATGTAAGTGAGGAAGTTGTCTGTGAACATTTTATGTTGGTATAACAGCGTAGGAGCCGAAATATTTTCTCGAGTTAGTTCTAGTACCTGAACCATGAGCTGGGAGTGACAATGGTCTTTTTAAAACGGCGTCTGCTGCCCGCGTTACGCAGGCGGCGTAGACTCCCGTCCGCCCTACGTAACTCACGCAGCGGGATTGGCGCTACATACGTGCAGAATAACGGCGCATCTTCTGTGTCCATCTCGGAAACGTATAGTGATAAAGCGTTAATTTATTCATACAATGCACAACATTAATTGTGGTGTCCATTATCAAGTGCACTGCCCCCTTTGAAATGTTTATTTGCATAAAAATTGTGACCAGACTATGAACTGACTGGAGAAAGTCAGCATTTTATTTAATTGAATACAGTACAATTCTGGTAATTCTAGTGATCATCATCTCTGTGCAGTAGTTTGCTAGCACGCCTATTCTGGTTTCAGTTGTCATTGAGTGGCAATACAATTATTATCATTTTATTTTTTAGGCTGGGCCCTTGATAAAGGTAAAAATACCTAAGGACAATGATGGAAGGTCTAAACAATTTGGATTTATTAACTTCAAGCATGAGGTGTCTGTCCCTTACGGGATGAACCTATTGAATGGAACTCGGCTGTTTGGAAGACCTCTGAAAATACAATTTCGTGCAGGTGAGGGGGGTTGTTTCGGAATAATTTTCGGTTAAAGCTGTGTTTTTCAACCTGTAAATATCCAACCCAGGTTTTCTTTTTGGCCAAGGGAAGTTCTGGCCGCTCCACAATGGAGGATGCACTGGCATGCAGTCAGGTGTTCCATGTGTAAAATACTGGCACCTTAACGGAGGAGCGGCTCTGTCTTCAAACCACACGCGTGCCAGACTGATCAGAAATACAGAAGCGGTTAAATGACTGCTGCAGCAGGCTGGTAACTGCTTCCTCTTATTATGCAGGAAGCAGCCATATAAGCCAGGATGGGAGCAGCCCTGGAAGCTTCCAGAACCCCAGTCCCTGTAACACACCTACTCACCGCGGGGGCAGGTACTGTAGCGTGATGACAGGTGCTAATCATGTGCATGTTGTCGCGGACAGCTTGCTGTACAATGAGCAAGTTGAGGGAGGCGTAAAGAAGAATTTCCCCAATAAAGGAACTTCCCCACGGGGATCAATAAAAAAGTTGTGATTATTATTGTGATTATTATTATTATGTTGCTCTGCAAGGGGCTGCAGTATTTCCACGGAGACTCTTTAAGGCATCTGAAATGGAAATTAGTAGTAACCAAAGATGGGCACGATCTTTCCATCTTTTCTGAAATGTACTTAAGTGCTTCGTCTGTTTCACCTGCGCTGACGTATCCAGGCATGACAGATCGACGGATGACTTGGGCTCCCCGTCCTACTCGCCGCCGCAGCTCATGCAGTGCTCCTCATCCCCGGACAATCTGCAGAGGCAGGCAGTGGTAAGTGTTCTCACTCCATGCAGAACAATTCCCTGTAGGATGAATTAAAGAAGAGGGAAAAAAATAACTGTAAACCAAGAACTGAACTGCAGGGACTGGATTCTTCTTCTGCCCGTCGAGGGAAAGATAACACAGGCCAGATAAGTAAAGTAATTTTCTGAATGGACAGAGGTCAGGCACCTCTTCTTTTAATTTAGACGCACCTTTGTTCAGAATTAAAACAGAAGGTTGGTCTTTGTGTTGTTGTGACATTTAGACAGCACAGACTTTTTAGCATGAACTGTCATCCCCCCCCCCCCAGATGAACGCACGGCAAATGCAGATGAATGGCAGTGTCCAGCAACAGCAGGGACACGGGGGCAGCCCAGGCTACGGGGGCTCGTGGCAGGACAGCCCCATGTCCAGGGGCCACCGGCACTCGCAGCAGCACGAAAACGCCGGCTACTACAGCAGGGACCAGCGGCAGCAGGAGTTTTGCTCAGAAAGGCATCACCGGGGCCAGAGGAGCGACTACTATCACCATGACGATAGAGACGGTGGGCGGAGCCGGGACCATCCCGAGAGACGAAGAGATGCATCCAGAGATGGCCGGTGGAGACGCTACTGACTCAGCTGGAGTAGTTTTCTTGTTTTCTTTTAACATTTTTCTTAATTTTTTTTTTAATTTTTTTTTTTTATGAAAAAAGCTTTTTTTTTTTACTTTTTAAAGCAATACTTTTTATAGACTGATTATAATAAGGGAAACATGGAGTAATGTCTGGAGGTGAGGGGTCACAAATAGGTGCTGAATTTGGTATAAAACAGACTATGAATTTTAATGTTTTTATCTTCCAAAAGATTAACACTGCATAAGAAGCGATTCCTCACAAGGTGCTGTAGTTCAGACGCCCAGAACATCACAATGGTGGACTTGCTGAAATAATGCAAATCATAGCTGATACGTGTCCGTTTTTTTTTTTATTATTATTTTAAAAAAGAAACTTTAAAAAAGGTCTGTAAATATGTGCTTCGTACAAGAAATGTAAAAAGGGTGTACTTTTCTGACATGCACACCATTTTGGCATCTTCTGTTTTAATGACATTATACATGCATTACCTGTTATGTTCTGACCCCACATATTTTCATTGTTTTATAAGTGGAGTCAATTGAAATGTAGTAATAGCCTGGACTAGGATGGATAATTGGAGTATTTGAAAAAAGTATTTGAACACAAGAAAAAAGAGAAAATCCTGAGCTGTTTTGTCATTTCTGACAGAACGCTTTGACCACTGATTAATGACCAAGACCGAATCTTATTTTATAGTTGTGCTTTTTACACCTGCGGAAATTTGTCAGCCTGTTTTAAAAATACCATGTTTACGAACATATGAAAGGTTTGTGTTAGAAAGCTCAGGTATTTTAAATAAATTCTTATGTTTACATAAGTTGTCTTTTTTTTTTTTGTCTGCTGATGGGGGAAATAGAATATTTCAGAAACTGTACAAGTCAGTCCCTTGTTTCGGAAATTCTGTTTCAGATAAGGCTGGCATTCTAGGCTGATGTATGATCCATATCTGATATGAATTATTTACGCAAGTTGACGTAAAGGTGCTCTTTGAAATGGCAGGTGACAAGGTCAGACTGCTGTATTGAGAATGGCGTATCTCTCTATGTTCCAAAGACTTTTCTGGGCAACATAACTTTTACAGGTGAACACAAGCACTTTACACCCCCTCCTCAGTACCAGATCAGACTGGTTAGGGTAGGATGTACACTTTGCAACACATATACTTCATTCAAGTTATATTTTAGCTCAAACCTCAATTCTCTCTTTCTTTTAGCTTATTATGTGAGTGTCGGTGGTCTGTCACCCAGGCGTTCTTGCAATAATATATTAAAATATGTTCCAAAGCTGAGTAGAAAGATATCTCTCTCTAGCCAATATTTCTCCTACAATGATCCGGTAACCCCCCCCCCCACCCGAGTTTTTTTTTTAAAAGAACAAGAATAATAAATAGGAAAACAATAAAACAAACAAAATTGCACGTTGCCGGTTTAGTAGGACCTGCAATAACAAACGTGCTGGCTTTCAGAACCTTGGCCAGCGGCTCTGAGCCGAGCCGGTGCTGTTTGGAAATGGACTTTTGACTGTAGTTGCAAGCGATTAAACACACCGACCATTTTAAACGTACGGAAAAAACAATGTGGCATTGGTAGAGATGTAAGTACCGAAGCGTAAGGCACGTTGACATTGCGCTAACTAAGGGAACAGTTAGCAATATTTTAACCAATAAACAATATTTCAGTCATCACTTTACAACGATGGAAAAAAATCTGAGATCGCTAATTTAATGTTATAATTTAAAAAAAAAGTTTAACAATGTAGTGATGTTTAAGCATATCCATATTAATCAAAGGATAACTTCACAAACAACGTACTGTGCGTCTAACTATATTATATGTTGGCCTGCAGATGGCGCCCTTTATTCCAGTCGGGATCAAGAACGTGAAAAAAATCGAAAATACGCAACAAGACACTTAGTCATTTCGTTTTGCTTGGGGGCTGTTGGTACTTTTTCTTTTAGCTTATTTGCTCTAATAACCTAATAACATGATTTGAAGATAAATTGAGATTTAATAGAATCACTCCAGCAACTATTATTGCCTTGTAGCTAATATACAATAAATGGTATTGTTTTATGACAAATATATACCCAGTTTGATGCCAGCAACACGTTTCAAAAACGCTGAGACAGGAGCAACAAAAACTGGAAAATTTGTGAAATGCTAAAACAAAACACCTGGTTGAATATCTTACAACTAATTAGGCTAATTGGCAATAGGTGAGTAAGATGATTGGGTATAAAAAGAGCTGCTCAGAGAGGCGGAGTGTCCGTGCAGTGTAGATAGGGAGAGGTTCACCACTCTGTGAAAGACTGTGTGGATGAATTATGCAACAATTTCAGAATAATGTTCCTTAATGTATTATCACAACGAATTTGGGAGTTTCATCTATGGTACAAAATATCACTGAAACATTCAGAGAATCTGAAGAAATCCCTGTACACAAGGGACAAGGCTGAGAACCAATATTGGACAGACGTGACGTTTGGGTCCTCAGGTCGGCACTGCATTAAATACAGACACGATTCTATAGTGGAAATTACTGCGTGGGCTCGGGAACACTTCCGGAATCCATCGTTAGTGTCAGTGGATGGATCCCACAGTCACAATGTGATGGTGTGCGGCTGCATTAGTGCCCACGGCTTGTGTAGCTTGTTCATCTGAAAAGGCAAAACGCTGAAGGATATATACAGGCTTTGGAGCTACATCCAGATAACGTCTTTTTCAAAGGAGGCCTTCTGTATTTCAGCAAGACAATGTCAAACCGCATTCCGTGTGTATTACAGCAACGTGGCTACGTAGTAGAAGCAGCTGGGTGCTAGACTGACTTGTCTGCAGTCCAGACCTGTCACCCATTCAAAACAATTTTTTACATCATGAAACAAAAAATACGAGACCCCAAACGGTTGAAACAGTTGAAATCCTGTATCAAGCAAGAAAATGGGACGACATTTCACTTTGAAAACTCCAGCGACTGCTGTCCTCAGTTCCCAAACGTTTACAGAGTGCTGTTAAAAGAGGAGGTGATGCAACACAGTAGAAATCATGCCCACTCCTAACTTTTTTGAAATGTCTCGCTGGCATTAATTTCAAATTCGACATATATTTGTCATAAAATAATATTTTTTTCTCAGTTTCTACATTTTATATGCTGCCTTTGTTCTGTTTTCAGTTATATATGGGTCTGTGTGATTTGTAAATCATTGCTTTCTGTTTTCGTTGACACTGTCAGAAATGGGGACTGTATTGCTGGATTGGCGTCAGTAGACTGATTAAACAGTTAAGCAGAAGATCTGTTCCTCGCTCTTGAATTTGCGTTTATACTGATATCGATATTGACTGTTCACGTTTAGGGAAATAAAAACCCAGCAGAGCTTGCGCTGCAGTGCATGTGGGCTTTAGCGCAGAAAGATCAGACTTATATGCTAGAAGGGCTCATGCAGCAGAACGAAAATGGAACAAATCATATTAGAGCTTATATCACCTTTCTTATCGACTTAGTCTTGGCGACGTCGAGGCCGGGATCCCTTCATATGCGGCGGGGCCATGATCTGCGTTTGTGTGGCAGCGATGCGGCTTTTGATGGGTCTACATCCGCACAGTGAGCTCTTTGTCATCTCATAATCTGACGGGTGTCAAATTCCGCGCTTATAGTTTGAGGAATCGCAGACAGTACTGGGAAGGCTGTTATTAGCCATAGTGACAGTGGCATAGCTGTTTTAATTGATTGATCTGGCTGGCGTCTCTGGGCCTGTGGGGGTCGGGGGTGGAGTGGGAGTTATATAGCCTAATATAGAAGAGTATCCTCAGTTGCTTGCCAGCAGAGGTGACCCCCCCAACAGAAGCTGGGTTTTTTTGTGGGCTGGTTGTGCCAGAGTGGCTAACGCCCACCCTCTCCCACCCACTCTGGAGCCTTTCCTCACTACTCTGTTCTGCTGCCCAAAGCAGCAAATAAATCAGCAGTTTGTGCTCGCAGTTGTAACTTTGATCCAGGCAGCTGACCAGGAGGTACAGAGCTTCCCCTTTCAAACTTTCATATTTCCTCCCAATAACAGCCCACACTGTAAAAGTAAAATAAAATGATTAAAAAAACAGGTCTCCTGCACTTTTGTCATGTACGTGATCAGTCTTTTCATAGACCACGACTTACCTCAGCACTATACCATCATTCTGACTTGTATAGTTGTCAATCAACAGAGTAAGAGTATAATGTCTACTTTAAATGCTTAAGACTTTTCCTTTTCTGTTTTTAAAATGCCTTTTTAAAAGTGACGTGATTGTGTAGCTGTTACTATAAGACTGAAAGAGAATGCATTGAACAACGCAACCATTATGAGCTTAGAGTATAATAAGGAGGAAACTAATTTATATACAAATTCGGCAGTTTCCACGAGGCTAGCACCGCCCCCGGTGTACACATGTAACAAAGATAGTCTCTAGTAACTCCGCGTATTTACATTCACGACATCAAGTCATCATGGCGTATCAACATACCTCAGAAACGAAACTGCGACGCATTTGAGCTCACGGCCGCGTTCGCCCGCCTTTAATCTACAGCTCAGCGCAAAAAAGGCGAAACTGCAGCTCCCTCCTTCGCTCTGTGAGAACTGAACCTGCAGACATCTCTGCCAACACTCTGGATGAACTCAGTACAGTATAATAGTAATAATGATAATACATATCTCGATCTGTGCCGTTTTAATCGATCATAACGCGGTATCGTTTAATATTTATTCATTCAAAACACCCAATGTTACCGACAACAACAACAACAACAAAACACTTTACTAGAAATAAACAAAACTGACAAACGAACAAACTAATAAAATTACATATTATCTAAAGCCTAAAATGACATGTAGACCCAAAATTACGCATTCCTCGATATTTATTTCATTTAAAAACATTATTAGCCATTAGTTAAGAATCTGGGTATGTTACGTTTCATATTAGAATAATCATGTGGGGAATTTTTAATGCATGTAGAATAAAATACATATCTATTTCTTGAAGCGTATTTTACACAGACAAATTTCGTACATAGTGAGGGAAATTAAAAATATACCGATCTCAGCAAAATTCTGCGGGGAAGGGTTCTGGCACGTGATGTGTAAAACAATTACAGCATTGTAGGCGGACACGAAAATTATGAACACGGACCTATTTTTAAAATGTCATATAAAGAGGTAACTATCTTTCTGCAACTGTAAATTACATTTACCTACCCCAACAAAACGTCGCCTATTAGAGGTTGCTGTTATAAAAACCTAATTATGATGTGTGTCTGCGTTCACGCGTTTGATTGAAGGAAAGGACGAATTACTAGGTATTTTCTCATCTTAATGTGATTATACAGCTATTAAAACAACTACAGAAATTAATCATTTTGTTAGTTAAGGTTACTGCTAAAATTACGATTATTTCACAGAAGGGAGATTTGAGAAGCCAATGTTACTGTTAACTCATTAATTTCTGTTAAATCATCTTGTCGGAATTACTTAAATGAATGTAACCAAATTTTCACAGATACATTTAAAACTGTGAAATTGCTTAACATTTTTGTTTTCATGATGATGATGATTATTATTATTATTATTATTATTATTATATGATGTTAAAAACAGAAATTGTACTTTTAATTATTTAGAATTAAACCAATAATCAAAAAACTACAACATTACCAGGGCCATCACAATATTTGCTTCAATCATGAGAAAATCGCATTGTTGCGAACTATAAATTATAGAAAATAAATAGTTACAGAAGAATGCGATATACTGATTATCATTATCATCTTTCCAGGATACATCCCCAAAACAATATAATGTAGAATGTACGAAATGTACAATATTAATCATATACATTAAAAAAAAAACATTTAGAAATCTAAACTATAATGAAGATCACGAATGTAGCAATACAAATATAAAAAATGAAAATAGAAAAATGCTACAAATGGCCGGGTGCTTGATGTTTCAAATTGCATTTCTGGTCTCTTTGGTAACATGTATGTTCGTGTGTGATGTATGTCAGGGTGTTTCTACTGCAACGCTCCCTGGAATAAAATCCGTCTTAATCTTAACTTCAGTCTAAATCTTTATCTTTTTTCCGGCAGTGAAATTATCGCCTGACAAAATAATGCCAACAAGCTTGACATTTTCCCACGTTATTAAAATAACTTCTCCCTTTTTATATGGTTCGCACCAAAGTTTTCTTTTGTAATTATAATGTTACTGGTTTGCGCTAGTAGGGAATCCCCAAATGACAAATGAAGAAGCTTTAAAAAGTATTTTAAAACCAAAATGAATAGGCGTGCTTTTCTCTGACGCTTTGTAATATCCACATGCATACAGTGAAAAATAACACCAGTACTGCAGGGAAGAAACAAACGTAATATACAAACTTATGTTTAATACCCTAATTTATTTAATATAAATATATTAACGAGCATCGGATCTGTAGCTAAACCTCAACAGGAAATATTACGACCGCGGTTTTTGAAATTTAATCATACCATAATAATTAAGGTATTGCTGAGGCACGCGCATAACATAATTAGTGCGTATAGTCCAAGTATAGAAACAATTGCGAAAGCGCTGTTGAAACACACCTGCTCATTAAGTGAATCAGATTAAACAAGCAATGAAACTAAAACATAGGCTATAAACTATGTGGCTAAGAAATTTTTAGCTCAGTAAATTTTGTTGCCGAACCTTGAGTAGGCTATCAGATGAATAAGTATGCGATAATAGTGTAATATTTTATAGATTTTAAAAGTATGATGTTTATAGCGGACTGTTATAAAAATGAAGCGGGGTTTTCCTGTTTCACTTAAAATGTTTTACCATTCTTAAGTTGATATTCCAGTGTAAAGTTATCTGCGAGTTAAACCTCCAACTGCGCGAATTCGAGACACGTTGAAGTCCCTTCCTTTCATCATCACTGCAGAAGAGAGAGCGAAAGAGAGAGAGAAAGAGAGAGAGAGAGAGAGAGAGAGAGAGGGAATGGCAAGTTTATTTCAACTAAAGGCTGACAAGCAGGTAGATTGGGAGAGAGTGAGAGAAAGAGAGAGCAGAGGACAGTGAGAGAGAGAGAGAGAAAGAGGCGATTTGATTGACAGCCAGAGTGTCCGGAGACTGAGAAGTGAAGTATGAATATGAAGGCCGTTTATATAGTGAGCGCCGGGGGCCCTTGGTGCTCAGCTCATTAATAACCCGCGATACACAGAAGCAGCGCAGCGGCGCTGAAGAGACACCGCAGCCGGGACAAACTCCCAGACAGAAGACAGTCACTCCTCCTGGAAACACGGGCTCAAGCAAGCCGTTTTAACTCTCCGAATTGACATCTACACGGTTATCTGCTACAGTTTCACTCTTGGCTTCTGTTTTGTTTTCATTGTTGAGTTTTGCTTTGCCATAACCTTGCCCACACAGCGGGCGACTATGCATTGCCAAGCCGAGTTAAGGCTCTCCTCTCCCGGGCAGCTGAAAGCAGCCAGGCGGCGCTACAAGACTTTTATGATTGACGAAATACTATCTAAGGAGACTTGCGATTACTTTGAGAAACTTTCCTTGTATTCGGTGTGCCCTTCTCTCATCGTCCGACCCAAACCACTGCACTCATGTTCCGGTAAGTGAAGAAACCTTACGGCGTGTATGTTGCGCATGTAGGCTTTACTTTTATTTTGCCATTGTTAACGTACCACGATTATGCGTGAATTTAATAAAATGACCGACAGTACGAATTGGTTGTGGATGTAGCCCACAAATTTCCCAGTGTCAATGACGGCTGTTTGGCAGGACTTAGGATTTTCACTATTACACGTTTTAGGTTTTAATTGGCAATGCTTAATAGTTAAGCCGAATTTATTCGTATTATTCTACTTTGGCGCAGATACAGGCAAATATACTACGTATGAATTGATTTAATCGTTTTAACTGTAATTTTGTTATATCTTATGTAGACATATGATATGTAAATTATGTTGAGAGTTGGATCCATAGTGTTTTAAGTTCCGCTCTTTCCCTGCTGTTTTGCCCCCATTTTGTACAGCCGTCATTAGCCTGTAGCCTATAGTTACTGTACATAGCCGTAGTTCAGACCAGCGTCTAATGCATCGCTGAGCCTTGATATTGACGCGTCGTTTGTTTTTTTCTCTTTCTACCTCTTTATTTTCTGTATTAATTGAATTTCCCGAAGAAAGTCATTAATCTTCGCAACTGGTATAAACTAATAAATGAAAAATAGTATCACATTAAAAAGTCAAAGTCATAGTAAAATATGAGGACGTTATGTATATTATATGATAAATATGTTATATAATATGCATTTTATAGCTGTGTTTCCTCAATGTGGTTTTGAAAGCAGGCCTCATGCGCACTTGGTCTACGCACAGATGTCTTGGCTTTATGCTAGAAAAAATAGGAACTTTTGTTATTATTATTATTATTATTATTGTTCTTATTGTTGTTTTTATTATTGTTCTTAATAATAATGAAATAGTAATAATAATGTTGTTATTGTTGCTGCAGTTTTTGTTATTATTAGCTATGCAATTACACGAGTTTCACGACTAGAAGTCCGAATTACAGCCTGTGAGTCAAGCAGGACACCTTCTGCGTTGTGGTCAGCCCAGTCCGAAGGATCTAACGACACGTTCGTTAACGCAACAAAACTTCGCACCGTCGGCTCACAGATGTCAAGACAGTCCGCCAGCGAAGAGCACAAAATAATGCCGATGTCCCGGCAGTAGTTACACGGATAGTCCTTTCATTCGGCTGACGTCTTTAACCCATCGACCCCGTGTTGGAGAGCTCAGCAGCCAGGAAAGAATCAGTTAAAGTGCAATTATTCCAGCTTTTAAAGTGAGTGAATTATATTGCAAAAAAGGTTATCTCACTTGATGGTATTTACAGGCCACTATTCTTTTCTTTAAATAGTGTGTAAATACTTCCCCATAACATTCTTATAACTAACAGGAAAACAATGTTAAGGAACTAAAATCCTTACTTCACTATATGAAGCTTGGAGGTGTAACATCTTTATCTGCCAAGCAGATGGAAGGACTGGGAGGGTACAGAATAATTTCAAAGTGTAGGGTAGTTTTTTGCGATGGAGGAGATGAAATGGAGTCACTGCCATGACGTTTGACATGCTTCCTGTTCAGTATGGGAAACTCTGTACTTGTTTTTGTGAAAAGTCAGATCCTTCAGAACATCCCCCTGTAGGAATACTTAGTGCCTGAGTATTTTTTTTTGGGGGGTGGGGGGTGGGGAGGTCTGAATAAAGTGAAGCTGAGGTCCCCTTTTCGTACACCCCCACTTTGGTGTGAGGCCGTTTCATACCCAAGACCCTCATGGTCAGACACATTGGGGTGTCACAGTGGGGGTGTTGCAGTGGGGGTGGCTGTCAGTACTTGAAGCCCCCCACTGTACACGCTCCCAAACACAGGCAGCCTGAGGTATGTTCATAGCACAAAAAAAAAGAGTATGATTGTGACTCCGGAAGGCATGTGTGTCTAGACGCTTAACAGAGAAGGGCATGGTGCCACGAACAGCATGTTCGAAACTAAAGACCAAATCCACAATTTCTGCTTCACTGGCAAATCTCCTTCAGCTTTACCGTCTACAGCTTAACCGTGACATGTGAGACCCAGCAAAGCGAAGATGATATTCATTTCCTGTATTACAAGTTGCAGTAGCTACATAACAAGACATTTTTTTTTTTCTCATAATTTTGCGACTTCATATAGATATCGCAGACATTCGGAAATTACTTGTGATGCGTACAACATTTCCCTAGAGGGTAAAAAAATATATTAAATGATGCTTGAACAGGGCCTGTTCTGGCTTGTTTTTGTTTTATCCTCTGAACAATCCAGCCGAATTCGCTCCATGTGAGCAATTTTATTCAACATGCCGTTCGATCCCGCCCACATCTAAGTGGGAGCCACTGGAGCATTAAATTGACCCAAAAACAAACTCCTAGAGCTGAAAAGCATTAACAGAAGACGAGTGTCACACTCCTGGTGTGGTCCAGCGATCGTCATATATCATATGTCATATATCACCCACGATCACTTCGTCTGTCCTGTTAAAAATCCTGTGACGGTGAATCAAACTCGTACATACAAACATACGTACGCGTTTGTCGTAGACGTTAACATTATGCTAAAGACCCTTCGCACATGTTGGCGATGATATTTCATCTCTTCATTTCGGTAGAGGAAAAAATTAAAATTCAATAGGCGATGTATCTAAAATGAATTTAGCTATGCAAATGTCAAAGAGTCTCACTGTGGGAAGGGATTCAACTAATTAGCTGGGCTGTCTATATGTAAATAACTTGTTTTAGAGTTTAATCAGTGAATGGGGTTGAGTTAGATAATGATCAATGGTTTTTTACTCATCGCTGGAAGCGTGTCAGAACTCTCAGAACAAAGGGACGGGGTTGAGTGGAACTGGGATATAAGTACATTTAAGTATTCCCGTTGCGTTCATTGTGCAGGACGTGACACTAAGATTTCTGGGTGGCCCATTGCGGATAGATGGACTGGCATTATCCCCAGCTCCTGATCCAGGGTGTACCATTTATTTCAAACTGTAGGGGTGTGAGACACTGTATATTCAAGAACTTCAATGGCTTGCAATCCCAATATAGAAGCTGGCAGATAATGGAGTCTATGAGCTGGTAAAGGCCATGGGCCTCTTTTCCCACAGCTAACACTAGAAGAAATCGACTCTCGTGTCTCACACACGCTGAGCTGTCAGTCAAGCACCGTCCAGCAGGGGCCAGTGTAGGACAGTGATGTTTGTTTTAAAAACCAGTGAAGTGGGGGGGGGGGAACAAACACTAACAAAGTTGATCTCCTTTTCTTAATCATTTCTAAATGAAATAACAACAGCAATAAGGACAGTAATGCTCTTATTGTCATAATAATAGAAAGATGAGTTAATTAAAAAATCTTGATAGCAGCAGTGCCGGGAACCTTGAAGTCTCCGTAATCGATGAATTTGAAGTGTGGATGAATATTAGCTGTTTTCTGCTTCCCCCTTTTATAAAAGATATATATATATAGCTGTCATTATCCAGCGAGAGCGAAGTTGCTGGTTTAATGCGGCATTATAATATTTCATCTGGATGTTCGTCTCATCGGAACCGGGGAAAAACTTTCAGAGGCATTTCTAGAAAGACCGACGGAGATAAGAGCGACGCTGTGGTAATCTCATCTGACAGATGAAAAGTGGGCATGTGGCGGTCTCATGCGCTGCCGGGCACTTCAGCAGCGCTCCTCCTGGACTCCTGTGCGCTGGGACTGGCTTGGGATGAATGCCTTCGGGGTGTTGTCAGCCTGGTTGGTGCGGACGAGGAGCCAGCCTGGATACGGTCGAGCCCCTCTGATGGACGGGGCTTCGGTTTGCGCGGGGCTTTCAGTGGAGGGCACTCCTCCCCGGTACCTGCTCCCTTCCATCATTCGTCAAATATCCCAACGGGGCCAAAGCGACCCGAGTGAAATTTTACGAGCGTCGGATGATCTGGCACAGTGCTTAGTTTAAAATGCTGACGTTAAATGGACACTTTTCACATGAGCCCCCCTCCCCCCCCCAACAAAATACACACACTTTTTTAGAAATCTTAGTAACCATTGAGTGTTGCTAATGGTTTCTACTGGAATTTAATATTCTCCTGGTTGTTTATTACGGTATCTTAATGGTTTATTGCTTCTTATGGGCCCTTCTGGTTTACATAATTCAAGCCGAATGGAAATCTGCTTATGAAATGGAATCGTACTGGTTTCTGAGTCTATTGGAACCCTGATGGTGTTCTTATGTGGTTTTCTTTGTGATGGGTTTAATGACTGCTCCCAATCGTTTTTGTATTATTTTAGTAATCCCTAATGGTTCTTTTTATTCATCGTATTATTATTATTATTATTATTATTATTATTAATAATAATAATAATAATAATAGTTAAGGCACTCAGGAACAAAAACAAATCCACACAATATCCAAACATACCACTGTATGCAATAATGTGTTCAAAATTGCCACAATCAAAAAAACTTAAAAGGTACCTAAACAAAGTTAAAAATTAAAGTGAATAAGCAAGTTTAAAAAGAGTAGTTTGGA
This sequence comes from Mormyrus lacerda, assembly GCA_015163995.2. NCBI lineage: Eukaryota > Metazoa > Chordata > Actinopteri > Osteoglossiformes > Mormyridae > Mormyrus > Mormyrus lacerda. The sequence continues at coordinate 395,720 of JAABNX020000113.1, read as the reverse complement.
GCTGAGATCTGAGTGTAGAGAATACTATGAATATCAGGAAGGAGTAAGTTCCAAAGACAGGGGGCAGCATGATTAAAAGCCCTGAACCCCGAATTCTCTTATATTTTAAATCCATCTCTAGATTTTTTATAATGCCTAGTTCAATGTAAATGCCATGTAAACGGTTCTTTAATTGTTCTTAATGCCCCTGTTGCTTAATTAACCCTGATGGAAACCACCAACCCGTGTCATGGGCCTGTATGACTTTAATCTTCAGATATTTATGGAAAGATGATTCCATTGTATAGTTTGTTATTGATAATTCCTAATAGTCATCTTAATAGCTTCCTTTATGGGTAAAATTTTTGTATTTGTTCTTTTATTTTGTTTACCAAACTATATTATGTATTGTAAACATTATAATACTGTTCTACAAAACTAGACACATAACTATATGCCACCATATTTAGCCATATTACTACCTGAGCCTAAATAAAAATTGCTAATGGTCTGAAATCAAGAAATTAATTTAAAAAGTGAGTCACATTTAGTGTCAATTTATTGAAATAAAATGTAATCAGTAAATAAGTGAAAACCACAGTGGGATGCTGGACATCAATATAATCCAGTAGGAACCTTATTTTATACCAGTAAAGGTCGAATCCGTTGTAACCCAGTAGAAAACATTAAATTGTGATGGAAACGATCAATGTCTTATGGATGGTAGCTAATGGAAGAAAAAGGCCAGTTCCCATGAGGAATTAATGATTTTCCTAATGGTTTCTAATTATTTTTTTCAGTGTGGTTATTTTCGTTTTTTAATTTGTTATTGTTTTGCCTAAACACTTTGTTTTTTTACTGTCATAACCTCCCCACCTGGTCGCTTTTACAGTTGCCACCCCCAGGCTGTTATGACCTGTTAGTATGTCAAACATGAAGCTCAAATCGTTTTCTTTGTAGGAGTAGCTCTCACTGTAAACAAGGTTTGAGGCCCCTAATTCACCGAGTGCTGATCGGCTAAATATGACTGAACCGGCGCAGCTTGGCTGGTCGTCAAAGACACAGACCGGGGGCCGTGGACAGGTCATTCGACTGATACGCAAGTTTAACGGGCTGGATAATTCTGGCAAAATCATACCGAGCTTGGCACGTTGCCCAGGGATAATGATTCAGTACATTTAAAAGAAATTTTAAAAAATGTATCACAACAACACGAACTGCTTGTACTGACATGCCGTCACTGGGAGCCAACATTTCAACCATTTGGGGCTGGGCTAGGCTTCTAGCATAAACGAACATAGCCTGAGAAATGCCCTCTGGTTCTCTGTGCATGGATCGAAAAGCCCAGCCTGTTCGTTTGACACCGGCCAAAACCACGCACGCTCTGTGGAGTCGGTGCACTCTGATTGCTCTCAGCAGGACTGGAGGTCAGTCCAAGACCCATCCTAACACACTTAGGAGGCCGGTGGCACTGTGAACATTGTGAAACATCATTTATTGTGTTTCAATATGCTGCCTTCAATTTAATGGCAAAAGCATGATGTTCAAAAGCACTTTAAAGCAAATTTCATGCATAGGATAATGTTTTATCCAATACAACTTCAGTCTTTACTTTTTTAATAAAACTATTTTTTGTATCAGTGGTTAAATACTCAATACTTTTAATGATTAAAGTATGCAGCGAAATGTAATAATTGCAATTGCGGTAGGACAGCTGAATCGACAGGTTTTGTAAGAAGTAACCTTTTTAAGCTCTTGCTTACTCAGTTCCAGTGACTTCAGTTTTATCGGCACGCATTCGTCCAATAAGATCACCTTGACTCAGTTCATGAGCAGGAAATAGGGCAACCGCAGGATGTTTGGCACGGGGATTTTGAGCAAGCACACAAGAAAACTAGAAACAGGTGATGATTCGGTCTGGCTTTTTAAACATGATTCTAACAGATAAATGATTTCCCACAAAGGTTTTGACAGCTAGGCAACTGACACAGCTGTGATTAGGACCACTTGCCGTTAAGGCTCACTGATATGAGGTAAAGCAGATTTGCAAGCCATTTCATGCAAGTGGTTTCTGTGCAATGAAGAGTGATGTTGAACTGGAGTAGCTTAGTTTGAACCTACGGGAAAGCGTGGAATTGTGCAACCCCTTAAAAAAAATTTATACTGACTGTAAATATTACGTGCTATGAAAATTACAAACCTGAAGCTGGGTTTTTTGAGGTAGTATACAAGGTCAGACAACTTAAAAAAAATAATTAAAAAAAAAAATAATAATGTTGTATAATTTGTATGTTTTTAACATATTGACCATAAAAAACTGAGCAGCAAGTGTGGTGGGATAAGCTAGTCAGGGGATTCTGTACGGAGTGTCTGATAAAAAGATGGAAAGAAGAGGGAAGAATCGGGCGTGGGGGGGTGATTGGGTGGGGGTATGGCCCTGTGTGTTCAGACTTGCAGTGGTGCTCATCGATTCGCCGAAGTGGGAGACTGTCGATGAGGTCATCAGTCAGCAATGATGTCATGGAGCCTTTGAGTGCAGCCCTGTCACTTGGAGTGAGAGGGAGGGGAGGATGTGTTTGTGTGTGTGTGTGTGTGTGTGTGGAGTGGTGGGAGGTGGGAAGAGGAGGCCTCGCAGCGCAGACCACATAGACAGCCACGCATCACCTGTGAGCCGGTCCTGTCTCAGGATACCCAAACTAGCGATTGTGCGGGAAAGGTCGTGTTCCACCGGCGGCCACATTTGCAATCATTATTACCATTAAATGCTTTCTTTTGGCCAAGGGGGAGGGCCGTCAACGTATTTTCCAAGTCTGTCATTACAAGATATGGGAGACATCTACAGATATACCGCGGTAGGGAAAACTAATGAGGAAAAATACACCCAAGAGCGTGTGTAATGTTACAGCACTGGGCTTCTCCTCTCATATCCCCTCTCCATAAAACCCACGTCACTCTTAATTTACTTCTAAATTACAGGGGAGAGCAAATTTATATCCAAAGCCCTGCATTTTTCTTTTCTTACTTTTCCTTTTTTTTTTATACGAAGCTCACATATAAGTAATATCTGTTCCGGCTCGACTCCAGCTCCAGACAAGTGCAAGAGTTTTATCTCGTTCAGTGTCTCCGCGCTGTCTGAGAAATGTCTGGATTAAAGGGACCGGTTCTCACCCGGGGTAGATTTACAGCCCCCATCGCTGGAGTCGTGTCTGTGTCTCTCGTGTGTCCCCCAGCCCCCCATCTCGTAAAATAATTATTAAATGCAAGAGTATGATGGAACAGGGCATGACTGAAGTCGTAAATTGGGCCCCGTTGCTGCTAAATCAGCTAAATCAGGGCCATTAAGTTATTCTCCCACTGCCTTACCCCCCCCCGGACAGCGGCCAAGGTGGGGGAGAGAGGTTTGCGTTCCCGACCACCTGTCGCAGTTGTAATGCGACGGTGCGTGCAGCGTTGCACGATGATCTGTGAAATTCTGATCCTCTCTCCCTCATATTTTTTTTGTTGTTGCAATTTTTTACGATTCTCTGTTGCATCCCAGCTTGCGATCGTTTGCCTGACAGGCATTTGAAGCTCCTGGAACCGTGAAGAGCTGCTGCAGGTTTCAGTTCTTCACCCGCCAACGTCCCGCTGCGTTCATTCCACCGAGGCACGAATGTTACTTGTTTTTAGTGTATGTGCTGATCGCCCTCCCCCCCCTTTTCCTCAGGCTCCTCCATCCGTGGTTACCCGCTCCTGTCCGTCATCACACGGCAGCCCCCCAGCGTACCTCACCTGTCCCAGCCCTCGCCCGCCGGCGGGCTGCCCCCGTTCTCCCTGGCCTCCCCTCAGTCACACGCTGGCGAGCCGCTCTGCAGCGAGACCACCGTCAGTGTTAGCAGCGAGTCGGAGGCGGAGCACGGCGCCCCCCGGCTGAAGAAAGCGCGTAGGAGCCGGACCATCTTCACCGAGCTGCAGCTCATGGGCCTTGAGAAGAAGTTTCAGAAGCAGAAGTACCTCTCCACCCCCGACAGGTAAGCTGCCTCCGGAGATGAGAACTGGACCTAGACCTGGATCTAGACTGGGCTTGGGAGCTTCTGCAGGGACGTTAAGCACATCTTTCCCGACATGATCAAAAAGCATCAAAGCTGAGCTACACCCACAACGGCACTATGACTAATGACTAAAAACGGCCGGCCGTCCGTCCACAGGTGCTCAAGTCCCTTATATAAAACGACTCAATATTTGCATATCCTCCCAAATAATTTAAATATATCCTTAGATTACATAGAATACCTAGTTCAATGCTATGTAAATAGTTGTTGTACCATATTGTTTAGAAAATAATGACAAAGTCTATACATGTTCAGTATAGATGCAACCATTACAGTACATATAGAAAATATATTTGTCAACACTCACCAGCAACAGCCAAAAGTACATCACTCCAATCACGCGGATTCAGCGCACTGTACATCACTCCAATCACGCGGATTCAGCGCACTGTACATCACTCCAATCACGCGGATTCAGCGCAGTGCTCAGCTCGCAAAATTCACATTTTGCTTTCTGGAACGTTATAGAATTTTTTCGTTGAATATTTTCAATCACTGACTGTTGAATCCATGGATACCGAACCAGCAGATACTGAGGGCCCACTATCCTAAAATAGTTCGGCCACCTTAACACAAAAGATCTAGAAAATTCTAGGAGATTATGGAGACAGACTCATCCTTTCACTTGGTTTAAACAACACCTAGCCGGTCAGTTTCCACACTTTACTAAGTCTGATGATTAGATACACAAATTAAACATAATGAATCAAATTTAATAGTGACATTCCACGCTGGCCCCTGCTCGAGGGTGGCAGGATCAATGTTATTAGCAACATTTGGCTTCAATATATATAAATCATATAAAGTAACATTAAGTGGATTCAACTTGCAAAGAGTGGAAGGAAATTTGGCAGGAAAAGGTAAAAATGGACATGAATTATTGTGTCAGACTCCATGTCCTGTATGTTCGGGTCGCGGATTGAAGGCTTGTCACGTTTTCCATGTGTTGCTCGTGGGATTTGCCTTAAAGACATGTTCCATTATTTCGTGACGGGCATTTTAACGTGAAATGTTCTCAAACGTCCTGGGAGCCGGATTCCAGCTGGATAGTTGGGCCAAACGGAAAACGTCGCGTTCAGAGCTGTCAGTCGGCGTCTGTCAGGAGGTCAGCGCTCCGGGTGGTTTGAGCGCAAGATTAGACTGGGGCAGACCGCAGAACCGGTCCGGACCATGTTCTCTGCCTGTCTGCTGATTGAGGGGGGTCCTGGGGGGCTTTGTGCTAATCCCATCACTTCCAGCAGCGTTTTGCGGTTCACTTGAAATTATTGTTGGGCTTGGTGGAGGTGCAGGCGAGGGGGGAAACCCTCTCACGGGGCGTGAGGGACTTTACAGGGAGAACGTGGAGGAAATCTCGCTTGAGGCCGTTTTAGGGGCTTCTTTTCCTACCCCCACACACTTGTCTGCAATCAGCCAGTGAGCATCTCGACGTTCGGGCCGAAAGCAGCTGTTCTGGAGCTGACGGCCCGACCTTGAAAATAAACCCAGCAACTGGTTTGTGTTTAACCGTGAACGTGAGCCACGTCGAAGCGAGCATTGGCCTCGCGGTTACGCTCTGGGTCAGTGTCAAGAGCACGCACAGCGCCGCTTCCTCTCTCAGACGGTTCAAACGTTACGGTGTCTGATTTATGGCCAAGTGCTGGACCATCCGTGCATGGATTTATAATGTATATACGTGGATTTAAAGGATAAATCCTGTTTTTCCCTAAGTAAAAATATCACAATATAAAGATGATAAATTACTTTTTGTCCCACTACTAAATTTAGGTCAATAAATCCTACGTAAGAAGTTTGAATGATATCCAGGTCCCCAAAAAAGGTTTCATGTTTTGGTTACACATTTGCCAAAATGTGATATATTAAAGCTTATTGACAAATAATAGAGTATATAAAGTAATAAGTGAAACTGTTAATGGTACTTGCTGGTTTTCATCTGGCAGAAAGGTCTCTTCTTCTGTATAATACATTCTGCTTGATGGCGGTTGCTGCATGTCGACATTTTAATGTTTGATGTTTCTGTCCAGCTTCGCCTTGGCGGGATGCTGTGTCCATGTGCTTCCATGTGCATTTAGGCTGCGTCTGGGTTCAGCACTCAGCCTCTCCTTAAGCTACTTCCAGAGCCTGAGACACTGCATCAATTTTTCATTTCCTTCTCTCCCCATACACCACTCCCCCCCCCCCCATTGCAGGCTGGACCTCGCCCAGTCGCTGGGCCTCACGCAGCTACAGGTCAAGACTTGGTATCAGAACCGGCGCATGAAGTGGAAGAAAATAGTAAGAGCCTGAGGGGGGGTGGGCGGGGCAGTGGGGTAACCGTGGGGCAGGAGAGGGGCCGGGTGATGAGGAAATGTGAGTGATGGAGAGCAATATGGCAGCTCAGCCCATCGCGCCAAAGGCAGAGCCTCGCTGATCTGAGAGATTGATGATTGGAGGACTGATCTCAAAAGCTCCAACTCGTCCATCTTCCTGTAATCACTGTAATAACTGTTGCTGCCAGTGACCCTATCCCCTCCCCCAAAGAGCCAGTGTCTCCAGATTTTTATGGGACGTTTTAATGCTCCGCTAGGTCCTCAAAGGGGGACAGGAAGCCCCCACCAAGCCCAAAGGTAGGCCGAAGAAGAACTCCATCCCCACCACGGAGGAGATCGAGGCGGAGGAGCGGTTGGCCCGGCTGGTGGAGGAGGAGAGGGTCCACAGGAGCACAGCAAGCAGGGGGGACGGCCCGCACTCGGAGCCCCAGGACCTGAGTGTGGTGGGGGGCACAGAGCTGCGCGGCGCAGCACCGGCGGGGGAGCGCATGTCAGAACCAGTACCGTCGCTGCAGCCAGACACGCGCGCGGCGAGTTAAGGGCGAGGACTGGCCAGACCCGATACCCATGAGCACTTGCTGCCGAGAGCATTACCAAAGTGTCCCGCTGGAGTTCAGACGTCCGGCCAGGTTTGAACATAATGGGCAGGCAGAGGATGTGGGGTGGGGGGGGGGGGCAGGAATTTTACACCTTACAGTACAGTATTGCTCGCAGAAAACAGAAACACTGCACTGCATCCAGAAAGGGATCAGCTACACCTCCCATGCTGGTGTCCTGAATGCCACGCAGCCTCTTCCTCAGATGCCTGTCCTTTCTGTTGTGACTCCTTCACAGGAGGAAAAGAGTCCCAAGTCCTGGGGCATCCAGCCCCCCCATGTCAGCTTGTAAATATCGTGTGTCTTTGTGCGTCCGTGTGTGTTCATACACACGGTGCATTTGTTAAAATCTTTACACTGGTAAAGGTGCCTTTAAGTTGAACGATTTTTAAAACTTCACTACACCAAAGCGAGCCAGAAAAAAAAAGCGTAATTAAAATATTTTAGAAATGATACCTTTTATATAACATTTTGACTTTTTAGTGTAAAGCTCATTTATCAGTGCTCTCTTTAAAAACCGAACAGGCAAAGGCACATGAAAAATGAAATGGAATGTGTAACAAAACGAATTATTAAAGCAATTTCCCCAAGTGCAGCTTGATACAGCTTTTCTAAACTGTGTGTTTGACAGTTCTCTTGCCAGTGTTTTAATGAGAGCCTAACATTAACCAGGAAGTATCCAGTGATTCTGATTTACTGCGTTTCCATATTAATATCAATTCAGGAGTATCTGGCAAAATCCCGATAGCAGCAAGAGCGGGCACCCGTACCTGTAATCAAGTTATTTTCTATGGAACAAACTACGTGATTTCGAAAATATGCATTTGGAAAGTTTTTCATTTTGATTCGGCTGAAAGAAAAAGTGTTGCGTTTTCTTTGTGTTGGTTGTTTTGACACTGCACTGATTGTATTGCCAAGAGGAAAGATTCTTAAGCTGTCAGAGACCCAGAAAAGAATAAATCTTTCTCCCCTCCACCCCCCCCCCGCCAGAGAAACTGCCAAACATTTTAAAACATTTTAAAGATGTTTTCAGCCTTCGGGCCCTGACATGAGCATCCAGATACTTTAAAGCCCCTATGTCTATGAATGACAGACGGACTCTACGCTTCCCTGTATAAAAATGCCTCACCTGCTTCTATTTTCCGGTTTGGAAACCATTTGTTTTTCTTTTTTAAATATTCCTGTTTGTAAAAATAAAACATTTCGGAAAAAAGGTCTATTTTTGTTTCATATAAAGCCGTGTAATATTTTTCTGATGTAAATACTGTGCTTGTTGGGAAAATTTAATGACTTGTTTTGGAATGAACAATTACAAGTGTTTGTTGAAAATGTGCTATTTTGTTCCAGAAAGCTATGATGTAATTTCTATTGTACATGAGTGACTGTTTGCATATTTAAATACATTTAATAAAATTGCATATCAAAAGCCTTTGCAAATGTTTATATTTATTGATATCTGTTTAATTTTTAAAATATGGTTTTACATATTATTTCATAGCATTGAAAATGTAGGAAAGATGTCCCTTATTTTATATAGGGGCATATAATAAATAGTTTATATTTTATTATATTGAAAGAATATATTCTCTATTGTGAATGGGCAATTGTGGCTGCTGTTATTCACACTGAAAAGTATAGAGCAAATCACATGGTCCATTGAGTTTTAATCATGGTAGATGGTGTTACAAGAGATTATAGATGCAGATTTAATTAGTCGTACATCAGTTATTAGATCAGAACTTATTGACTTGTACTGGCCACCTAGGCACCATTAGCTAGAGTGAGTTAGATGGTAATTAAAAATGCCTGTACTCACTGTCGGCTGCCCATGTGGCAGCTCCGGCTATCCTGCGCCCAGCAAGCTTGGCTTGGGCTGTTTGTTAAGTCGGTTTCCCCTCTGAAGATGACACTCTAGGCGGCCACCTGTGTCACAGAATGGGTGGACACAGCAGGCGGCGAGGGTGTTCCCTCCTAGGTGTTCCCCAAAAACGTTTTCGATTTTCTCAGACTTAACGAGGACGCCTTCAAAACCAACAGGTTTCCTGAGGTAGCAAGAGGAAGCTCAATGGAGAGGGAGTGGATGTGTTTGCCTGGTGGGTATGTTTACCTTGGAGCATGACGAGGGGTAGGGGGAGTTCCAATGGAGCTGCTTAGCACGGCAGTCATAACTGGCCCATTGAAGTACTGAAGACCGTCGAGCCAGAAAACCGCATTTTTAATTTGTGGTCGTGGGGTTAAGGCCATACCATAACTGAAGTCACTAGATTGCCGTTGATATATCAGACTGTGTTGGTTTTGGCCAGTTTCAAAGGTACAATCGAATAAGCATTGGAATTATGACCTAGAGGGAAAAACACGGCATGTTAAAAGTACATATTTTAACTTAACATCGAGAGGCATGTTAGAACACTCAATAACCACAGGAAGGAAAAGCCTAAATGCCCAGGGGTCAGGCGGATCACATGGTCAGCTGGGTCACATAGGTCAAGATACCTTGAAGACTAAATCCATGGGTCTGTTTCACAATGTTACATTTTAAAGTATCCTGCAGTTGAAGCAGCTACCCTGGATATGAAGATTACAACTGCATTATTATAAAGCAAAATCTCATCGGTCTCTTCCTTTCATCTTCATTACATCAAACAAATAAAAGCTATTGTTTGAGGCACGGCTGCAGGTTATGACACGTGTGCAACCTGGCTGCCATCATGGTGCTATGAGGGTTGGTGGGTGGTGGGGAGGTTGGCACCTGTCTGCTGCTCTGAGGAACAGCCATTTTCTTACAAGTGAAGGTTCATCCTCAGGTCAAGCACAGGAGAATGGCCTGGAATTTTCCCCTGGAGAAGACGTTCATCGAGCACGTTCACCTGTCAGCTTGCTGCTGCCTGAGAAATCAGGAGGGGGGGGTGGGTCTTTCCATTATGCCCCCTTCATTGTTTTGACAGGGGAAGTGATTTTTAAATACCAAGGGCAAAAACCACAGCCTGTCAGTCACTATAGTGTCCTGTAGTCACTGGAACAAAGACCTTGCTGTCTAAACCACAGAGCGATCAAGCATGTAATTACCTTGGGATTGATTTTAAATATAAATATGAATTTCAGTCGGCAGAATTTATATCGCTTTGATCGAGGCTATCATCTGCAGATACAGATGTTTGTTTATATCGCTTTGATCGAGGCTATCATCTGCAGATACAAATGTTTGTTTGTTTTTAAAACGGCACTGTGTGTAATTGTGACACTGTTCCCAAAAAGATTCCAGTATTACTCCAGTGTTTAATGAAGAGGGAGGCTTTTTTCCCAATTGTATAATTGAGAAGTTTTTGGTTCCCCTGACTGAGAATTCAATCAAACTAAACAAAAAACTACACTGTACAATTTGCTGGCCGTATTTATAGATTACGGCAAGAATCCTTTTCGGTACATAAATGTATTAGCTGATGAAAAATGCCGCAAAAGTTAATCGAAACATTAATTTATTTTAGGTAGGAAATAGGCCGACAGTCATAAAGTCTCACAGTTCTATGGATCATGAATGTTTATGGGCCTCAATCAAATTAACGGCTAAATCGATGTTTCTAATTTCTTGCAGCTTGCAACATCCTGCATTTAAATGCCATACAATGAAACCCACTGAGGCAAGATGGGACGTCCCGTTTCCAGATGCTGTGCTTCCTGCCTTCATCTGCCACTTGTTGATACCGAAACTGAAACGAGGCAGGAAATGCTCACTCCTGGGGGGTATCTTGTTGAATTAGATTGTCGCATTCTTCCTTCCTGTGATTAGAGTCGTCAGCTGCTTCCTAGGACGACTCTCAGGCTCCTCCCACCGACACCTCGGTCAGACCAATCCGATTTCCCATTATCCCAACAGCTGACTCAGCGGTTCGGATTCAGTTATCCAGTTAACGTATTTACTGTGGAAATTACCGAGCAAGCCGTCGCCCAGTCGCCCCGTTCGGGCAGTCTGCTCAGCATGTCTGTGCAATCACTTCACCTCCCACCCAGGGGTCTCGTAAATCGGCTTGTTTTCCTGTGACCCCCCCAAAAGGGGCACCTAGGCGACTGCTGGAGAATTAGCAAATAACTTGAGGGAGGGCGGGATGAAGTGTGTGTACACCTAAGCTACACCTAGTGCTCCATCTCTCCGAACTTGGCCCTGAGAGAGAGACTCAGGGCTCCTTACAGATTACTCGGGAGCGAGTATTGGAAAACCAGGCTGAAGAGCAGTGCTGGGCGGGGGGGGGGGTTGACGAGTGTTAAGCCGCTGCTACCTTGAATACCATCAGGCGGTCTGCTCTCTTGGTTTTACTTCCTTTCACTCTTCTTTCTTGTTTTGTTTTGATTTCCGTCCAGGTGATATCCTGGTTAAATCCCCCCCCCCCTCCCACACAGCTGACAGAGAGGATGACTTTTTATTTCAGCGACTAGGATACAAATTTTAGGTCACGGCAATGCACGGTGCCTGCCGCATCTCCAAGAGGACCCCCTTCTCAGGGTTATCCCCAATGACAAAATGCGGCTTTTAACGCAGTTAATTTGGCCTACATGAAAACTAAGCTGCGCAGGCTTGTAATCCACATTTTACACCCCGAGTCGGATTTATAACGCGGCCGGATTCGAAGCCAGGGAAATGTCTCTCAAGCGGGGCGAAAAGTGCAATGCAGCCGACTGTGTAATCCGGGATCACAGGGTTCGGAATCGCTACAGCATTACGTATTCGCCGTGGAAACCCGGCTCGCCCGTAAACACAAGCGGCGGAAAGAGAACGCCACGGCTGAGAGCGACGGGCCCATCTCAGCAGACGTCTATCTTCGTTCGTTAGTTTGTTTTGTCCGTTTGTTTTTGTTTTGAATCTCCCTTCTTGTCCTCTTTGGGGCACAACCGGATGCCGTGGCTTCTCCTTCTACAGCCTTACTCCTTTTTGTTGTGGAAGTGGGTATTTGCTGCGGGACTACGATAGTTTCTGTGTCGATTGACAGGATCTCCCCGGGCGTGTATGCTCAGGACGGACCAATACCGGGCGCACAAAATGTGGGTAAAAGAGTAAATGTCAGTGAGTTGAAAAGAATGAAAAAACAAGAATCTTTTTCTTCTTCTTGGTATTTGAGGTGAAGGAACAGGAGAAAGCTTTTTGACAGGCAGAAATCGAAGTCAGGTTGTTCACCATGCACATCTCGCCTTTCTTGATAATGGCACAGATGTGAAAGTATTTCAAGAGAGGTCTGTCTGCCGGTACAATTATGAGTCGCCGTGGGTAAATTTGGGGAGATACTAATGCAGGACAAGGCAGGAAGGGGCAGTGAGCATCTGAAAAAGAAGAAATGTCCATTTTGGAAAAATTCATATCGGTATTTCACAATTAATGGGGTAGCTGAGAACCACCAACACTAAAGCGTTACCCCACAGAGGCAACTCCCCCCCCCCAACTCCAGGGTCCCGGGAAGATACGCAGCAAGTAAAACAACCCTTCTGTTTTACGAGCGTGCGAGTAGGGGTAATTCAATCGGCTATTTTCCAGCTCGGGAGAGACAAAAAAAAAAATGGTGAGAGAGAGAGCTAAAGAAAAAAAAAAAACATTAAAATACAATTTTATTTTATAAGCGTTACTTTCAATTGGAAAGTTATTACAAACATTATTAAACTGCAGCTGCTCCTAGTTATCCAGAGGAAAAGTTACGCTCCGGTGCTGCCAGTGAGCCCTTCAAGTTACGTCTGTTTATTTATATATATATATATATATATATATATATATGCGCACACACACACACATATACACACATATACACACACATATATATATATATAATTATATTGTGTGTGTGTATAAGAGGGATAGAATGTTCCAGAATGGAACGGGTGACACGACATTGTGAAGGTGAGGCTGTACTTCACCACACAGCTGCCTCGCTCCCCTCCAACAAAGGGCGGGTGACACACTCAGGTGACACACTCAGGTGAATAAGATCCCGTGGACGGCCTGTGGGGGGCGTCAGGAAGCACAGGCCCTCGGAGGACCCACCCGCGTGCCAGTCCGGGGCGAGCGTGTTGTGGTGCCCGTTGCTATAAACATGTGATACTGTAATGTTTTCTTCCAGATCGTTATCTGCAGAGCTCTGGCATGGTGCCTTGCATTCAGCTTGCGGTTTTGGTGGTGTGTGTGTGTGTGTGTGTGTGTGTGTGTGGGGGGGGGGTTAGCTGGAATCTGATGAGCCCTGAATGGGGTGCATGAGTGCTCACTGGGCAAAAGGCCCCCAGGATATTTGTACCATCTTTTGCTTAACTACCTGGAAACAATGAGCGAATGAAATTGACATGATGAATGTGGAAGGACTGTGTGTATGAGACTGTAACAGTACAAGTAATAGCGCGCTGCATAGTGAGTAACATGCACCAAACGAAACACAAACACAGGCAGCTCTTTAAGATGCTAGTCCTTATGCCTTAAGTCCGAGATGTAGCAACGTCTACTGGAAAAGAAAAGTAATCAAAAGCTTTATCATTTCCTTAACCCTAATTAAAAAAAAAAAAAAAAGTCTAATGACTGGCCAGTCGGTGATGTTTTATTTTCCGATGCCGTGGGTGGTGATGATTTGATTTGCCTAATATGCAGAAACGAGATGCTTCCTGATTAATCCCAGGAAAAATGTCCACCCCCTCGCTGCTGAGGATGATGGAGAGAGGAGCCCGTCACTGGGGGCTGGTGCAAAAAAGTACAATAAACAAACAAATGAATAAATAAATAAATAATAATGCATCATAATGTTCATTTTTGCTTCCAGGGGAAGGATCGGGTCCCCTGTCAAGTCGGTGGCAGCAGTGAGGGGGTTGAACTGGATCTTCTGTCGATTGAAATGAATACGGCCAATATCACAGTTCTTTATAACCTGATCCCAGCGACAGATGGGATTGCCATCGGTGAGGACACTTCTCCTAATCCCCGGCTTCTCTGGTGCCCCGGCATTCTCGGGTATCTGAGGAGGAGAAGAAAGGCAGAAGAAAGCCAGGAGACGAATCCCCGTGCGTTACATCATGATGGTTTGGACAAGACTCCGCGCTCGGGGCCACGTGATTTCACGGTGGGATTCACCGCGTTTGGTGTGGCGGGGGAGGGGGGGTTGGATGGTCAGGAGTGGGAACATGTTTTTTTTAGATCCCTTTCTCCCATCCCAGTGTAGATGGGGGGGCAAGGAGCGTGTCGGGTCAGCGATCTGCCCCCCCCACCCCGCCCCGAGCAGCCAAACACAATCAATGTCTTCCACTTCTGATATGCAGATGTACCAAGAGGAACCAGAACAAAGGTTCTGAATAAGATCTGGACCTGGTCACATGCATATAAAAAGACCACTCAGATATACAATAACAGTCACATGCATTTCCAAGAAGCGCTGCTTATTAACTGTATTATTTACAGGTCAGTATTGCAAGAAAATATGCAGACACACCTTTGAACTACCAATAGCAGGAAGAACTTAATAGCTGACACATTGCTCTGTATATACACTTTGCAAAGTGTTAGAACAGCTGTGTAAATCATCCTTATGGGGATGAAAGAAACGCACAGGACGCCACCCAGAAGGAAATCTGCTGATGCGGGGGGGTCCACAAAATGTCTAAGAAAATATGGGACAAACTGCTAAATGGATTTAGAAAAAAAAATGTTTCAGAGGAAACAAAAAACAGGGTAGCTGATGCCCCCTTAAAAAAGGTCTGGATCCGCCCCCACCTCTGCTACGGGGTATTACACAGTCAAGCTCCAGGACCCATGGCTGGATGGATGGTATTACATAGGAAAGGAGGCATGAAAAAATTATTTTATAAGTTCATGTATAGCCAATGGTATTATATATATTATATATATGTATTTTATATATGCGCATTCATTGCATTCATTGTCCCCTTCACATGTCACATTGCTATTTGATATGAGCGATTCTGATTAAGTGTCTTGCTGAAGGCCACAAGCACCCAACCTCCGTAGCAGCTCCTAGTGTGTTCTTTATACACCGTCCCTACCCCTGTTTTCTCCCATGTGACATTTAAGGTGACATGACACACAGGAACACTTAACAGGTCAGCCTGTTACCTCAAGAAGTGCGTACAGTCCTTAAAATATCTTGGCGATAAAACCCACGATCACCTTAAGTCAAGTTTTCTATAAAAATAAGCTGGCCAACCCAGGCAGAGACAGAAACTCAGAGACGCAACTTGTAAATCACAATTCCTCTGTTCTTGTCAGCCTTTAACAATTAGAACAGCCAGAGAAGCTCCCCCCCCCGCAATCTTGTCCCTGTCGTAAATCACTGTTATCCATATCCCCAGCTTCTGACATCTGAATTGCAGCCATTCACCTCAATTCTTTTCTCAGGCATGGGTGGCTTGATGCGGAGGTAGGCTGTCGTAAATTTTAAGAGCTCCGAGTGGCGCAATCGCTGGCCTCAAGTGCTTACCCCCCCCCCCCCCCCCGATGATCGCTTCAGCCGTCACTTTAACGCGCTGATGAACGGTAGCGTGTGGGGGTCGAGTCTTGAGTTCGGGGAACGCACCGTGGCCGTCACGCGGAGGGGATGCCTCCTCACATGGTCTCTAGCTGCCTCCTGTCTCTGTGAAGACTGTCACCATCCTCAGGGGCCCGATTCAGCTCTCTCCTCTTACCTCTCCCTTCCCTTCGCTATTTAAGAGCACTGCATAGCCCATCGTCTGGGTGCTGGCTTAGAAAACTGCTGGTACACCCCCCAAATCAAACTTCACCACTACGTAGCACAAACCATGCTAAAGTTGGATTGGTCGGTGAAGCGTGCCTCCTGGTCTCCTCCTGGCCACTGACCAGCCCTGGGCTACACTGCGAGGACTCCTCCTTCACTACATGAGGGCAACTGACGGCAGCCGTCCTCAGAAACTCAAGCAGTGGCTGAGTTTGAACCCCTTATCGAAATCCAATAATATCAATAACATTAAACTGCAACTGCAGATTAAATAGCAGCTAAAGATTAAATTAAGGTCAATTTTGTTTTATTGCATATATCATTTTTTGGTATATTCATGTAAGACTCTGAATGGAACTGAAAACAAATTTAAATGATTTAGTATTTTCTGGTTAAATCCCCTTTGGTTTTGTTGTTGATTCAGTGGGGAACACAAGGCGTACTTGTTCAATGCCATCCCTTCAGGCATTTTTTGGGGTGCATGTCTATGAAGAAAAATAAAAAGAAGAAATAGCTCTACTGGAGACAATGACCAATATCTGTCAAAACAATATGGGCTCTAACAAAGCCAGCACTGTTACATCTGACTGACAAAATCTGTCTTCTTAAAGGAAAAAAAAAAGATTTATTTAGCATGAATACCTTGCAGGCCTTAGGAACCTGTAATTGAGAGGGAATCTGGTAAGGAATGTGAATTTCACCCAGCAAACAAGAGGCAATTGGAAACTGGGCTGCATGTTCTGCAGTGCGTACATTATCATCCGTCCTGGGTCACACAAACACACGGGCTGCCACTCAAAGCCTTAACTAATGCTTGTGTATTGCGGCATTCCTGATCCCCTCCTGACACTGTCTGCTGAGCGATTAAAACCCTCTGTCACCGCCGTTACCACGAACAAACACTCGGTCCTGTCTGTAAACCTGAAACCAAGACCCGACAAAAATCGAAATACGGGGAGAACGATCTCCGATGCAAGGTAGAATGTTTCCCTGACCTTGAAACTTTATTACCCTGGAGTAAAATGTTTGTAGTTACAGAATGCATAGTACACAGATACACAAAAGACAAATGAAATAATCTACTTAAGCAACAAACGTTATATGAACATCGATCTAATCCGATACCACTTAAGCAAAAACAGCGACAGTAGCAACAATAATTGGGAATGAATCGGAAACGGAAACCCTACAATGGGTCATAACAGTCCCAAACAGATCACCGATCACTTAACGAATTTGACATATTTTGCCTTTAAATAAAAAAATTCCCAGATGTGAAAAAAACTATGGATGAGCATTTCAGTTTTCACCCTACAAGACATTATGATGTGTGCTAAAATTCTTCCATTTTATTGTGGCCATAAATCTTTAATCTCCACCGCAAGGGAAAAGGAGACAAAATAGGTTTTTCTTGGCAGAGATGAATAAACATGTACTGTTCCTGTCTGTAAACCTCTCTCAGTGATGAATGGAAATCACTGCCACTCTCTAGTGAACCCCTGTGCACCGACAGAAACGTGCCTATGGCATGGCCGCCCTGTGACCATGCCCCGCCCTGCTCGGGGTCCCAGGGGAAACTTGAATCCCATACTTCTAGTTCCTCCTACAAACCTGATTCTACAAATAACAAACAACTGATCAAGAGTAACTGTAATATAGTACAAAGTCTTAAAATAAATTCCTAAATATAAAATCCTAACAATCTGAGTTCATGAGTAGTGTAATGATGGCTAAATAAAAAGTTTTACAATGAAGTTTGTTTCAGTTAACCATTTAGATTATGAGCTTGTGAAAATGGATTTACATTATATATCAAATGTGAAATTTATTCATAAATGTTCATTTATTCCGTCAGATGTTGTTGCTGAATGCATGTCATCATTTTTCATCTCTTCTCAAATAGAATTAAAATCAAAAGAAAAAATCAAGATTCTATTAGGCCTTACGCATTAGTCTTTGATAAATACTGGAAACATCCATTGTTTATTTATACTAATCTTTAAAAACCGTGCACTGCCAGTAAATTGCAGTGTAGTGGCAACCAGTAAAACCAGTAATTTGTCATACTGGTTGATAAACGTATGCCTTTTTAATTTTTTTAGTTACATATGATCAGAAAGAATGAAAAACAACCGGCAGGATGATAATTGTTTCACTCCAAATTCCGAGGGACTTCAGGTCGGAAATTATGACCGGGTGCTAGATGACACAGCATGTCTCCTTCAAGGCATCTGTTGAGTGTTTTAAGGGTATTTGGAGAGACTTGCATAAACAACATTGGGCTTAACGTATGCTGTTATTGCTGCCATAATTACCATACTGCGAATGACTGATACTGACAAACTTCCTTCAGAGGCCTACGTAGCGAGAACATCTCGAGCATTCACATGCCGGCCCGAAGTAATTCAAAGCATTAATGCACCACTTTTGTAGTGCTGCAGATACTTAACAAGGAAGTATGGGCGTCTTAAAAATGCTCCTGCTCATGTCAACAGAAAAAAAAAATAAACATTACGGCCATTAATAATGTTTTTAAAACTATACAGGCTTGTAGTTTCGAAGCATACTTCAGAATCATAATATATGTGTTCACTTAATATCTTTATTTGTTCTGCTGCTATTAGCTATTGCTGAAAGTCAGGTGCGGGACGAAGGATAGGTAACGTTCAGCGTGGAGCTTGGCGCCGCATTTTGCAAGTGCAGGAGATGTTTCAGAAATCTGGCAAACAGTCTTGCCAGGATTCTACTGTGCTTTTGCAGGCTGGGTACACAAGGTCCCGCTGATCACAGTGCGATCAGAACCACCAACACACGACGTTCACACACACACAAGGAGATTCCCGAGCTCTCGTCCCAAGAATCTGATCCTCTTCAAATTACGGGGAGATTTAATGGGATTGCATGGGAATCGGAGAAGGGAAGCCTGAGAAGGGGTTATGACCAATCGGAGGAGAGTCCTCGGAGCACCTGTTCCGGCTCGGGGGTGTGGCCTCCAGGCAATTTCAAACTGAGGCTTTCTGGGCCTCGTTCAGAACAATAATCTTTGTCTTCAGATTGTTACGAAACGAGGCATCGCAACCATAAATGTTTGTGTTTGGTCACAGGAAACTTCCCAGTCTTAAATTAAAACCGTCAGTTTTATTGTGTGGTGCAAATCACGTTGTGCTTTTTTTAATGCCAAAAAATCCCAACGACAAACAATGTATCTACATTCTTTATTTGACTTATTTTGTCGTTGTGGGTCTTGCTTGCATTAACGTGGCCGCCGCGGCAGCACACATACCTCTCCTCAGGGACCCTTTCGTGTACTCTCTCTATTCCTTCCCGTAGAACATCTCATTCAACTAATTATCTTCTGATCAAGCCCTCTGATTAGCAGAATGAGATTATCTAGCATTGGAACAATTTTCTGGAAGGGTCTGGTGTCCTTGGGGAGAGGTTAAAACGCCGCTTGCCTGTCAGAAAATCCTTCTGTTTTGCTGTAACACGGAGCAATAACATTAACAATGCAGAGAAAAAATAAATCCATATGACAAAACTATTGTTCCTGACAAGACATTAAAGAATGATGAAATTAAAGATTGTATTGTGTGACTCAAGACACAATTGCAGGTGAAGAAACCAAATAATTGCTGGTATGTAATTACACATTTTATAACCCATTGGCTGGACACTGGGAAGGGAAAAGCTTGCAGAAGAACACTGGAAGCGTTGACTCTAACAGTGGGCCAGATTTTTGACGCAGTGCTTTTCCCCCTTTTCTCCTGGGTCAGATTCCTGACTGATATTTTGATAGATTGAGACGCGTCATTTACATCAGGCAGGCCGAGAGAAATTCATAAACTTTTGGCCACAGAAGCAACTTAAAATAGCCTTGATAGGCCATAAAAAGCGACGTCTGGGCCTTAATGACACGCTGAAGCTCGTTGTTACCGTGCTCGTCGTGCCAAGCGAACAGAAGCAGGAACTGAAGCATAGGGACAAATTAATCAGCCAGTATAGGCCTGCAAATCAGGATTTTCTGGAGTCCTTTATTGAGTTTTCAGTCTGTGAACTATTGACAACAGAAGAGAGAACATTGGGGACCTTACGAAAGAACACAAGACAGGTCTGAAACAGAGTTCAGGACGTCCTGAACCTGAAAGCTAAAGCCAGTGAAGTAAGGGGGATGTTGTGAGAACATTTAATTCAAATCCAAAGCAGATAAGAAGAAGGCCCAAATAAAAAACCTTTTCAGTGTGTGCATCGCTCCTTAAATCTGCATTCTCAGCAGTTATAAAAGTTGTCATAAGGACTGAAGAACATATCATGAATCTCATACAAATGCCTTTATATGAAACAACGCCAACAGTCTGATCACGACGTGATATCTGCCGTTACAGCCGTTTTGCTGTGGTTCTGCACCAACTTTCTTTCCTGGGGGGGGGGGGGGGGGGTGAATACA
>JAABNX020000113.1:304819-320147 GCA_015163995.2 Mormyrus lacerda | reverse complement strand
CCAACCAGCAATCCCCGCACCCCCCTCCCTCCATTCACGGCTAGCCTACTTAGAGCGGGAGAAACTGCAAGTGACAGAGTGTGCTGGTAGCTGAGGGGAATGAAGCGGACGCCACGTCGGGCAGGTCCTGGCAGTCAAAAAACACGGGCAAGGCCAAAAAAAAAAAAAAAGGCGGCAGAGAAGGAATCCTTGTGATTAGCATAGCCATCAGACTCGCTGGCATCCCTGCGTTCCAGACTGCCAGATGCCGAACAAAGGCTAGGCTGAGATATGCTAGTAGACAATGTAAACGGTGGCCGTGTGTAAATTAAACATGCCAGAGCGCACGCATCGCTACGGGTTCAAGGAGCCGAGATGGACGAGCTCAGTCGACAATAATTTTAAGCGATGACGGTCATTTTAATTACGTGTCATTATGCATGTTTAATTATGTGCGTCATAAAAATGCCACAGCGTGTACACTGCATGCAGTGCTGGTGCCACCTTTGCTGTTAAGATGCAGTATGAATGTCACACACGTGTTACATATAGTCTTTAGTCTTTGTACTTGCCTTATAAAGAGCTGAAGCTTAATACAGTAGAAACACTGTAGAAAGACCAAGTGGCCACAAGGGGGAGATAGTGATTTGCTCCTAGTGAAAGTTCAACTTTGATTCTAATTTCATTTTTCCAGTAACATGTAAAGGTATGACAGGACATGATAATAATAATAATAGTTTTGTTTATACCCAGACTTATTTTTATATCCTAAACATCTTGCACAGCCAGATGATGGCTAAAGGTAAGTAAAATGTTATCTATTTTGAACGTGGAACCTCTTTTGAATATAGAGTCACTGAACATATTTGTCTATCACATGTGATGTTTGCACAGGTCACTGTGGTATGCAGTACGTGTTATTATCTGTGGCTTGTAATGGTTCAGAGTGAAACAGTTACATTATTACTATGATGTCGTTCTTATAATAGGTATTAGGCGGTAATGATCCACTGCACGTCATCCATTGCAATACAAGGTCCAGCCCGTCGCATCGGTAGACAGTGGCGCGGCAAGTCCCACCGGCAGCCCCATCAAGCCATGCTTACACCCTCCGCTGCCTTCTTCCCTGAGCTCGCGGTTCAAGGACCAGGGACTCGTCTCTCCCTCCTCTGCGGCCATCCCTCCTCGCCGAAGAGTCGAGCTGGTCAGCCTCGTTATCATTTTCTGTGATGAGGGACATTCTCGCACGTTTCCTGCCTGCTTTTGTGGGCAGACGGAAAAACTTAAGCTGTGTTGCGTGCATCATTTGGTCAGGGGAAATGATCAAAACAGCACTCATTTATAATCACTTGCGCATTCTCTTAAGAGCAATTATCTCCAATTAATTCATAAAATGATACATAAACTTATTGCATTTTTTTCCCCGACTGTTCTAATTTCCATGTTTTCTTCCTCACATTGAATCCATGCTTCATGTCGACATTTAGGAAATGTCAGTATGCTCGCACGTAATAAACCATCGAGGAGCCGTGGTACAGCTGTCACGTCAATATGGGCAAACGATTTAGAGATCGACGCTTCCCCGTTGGAACTCATAACCTTTCATTTACACTGAGTGGGAGCTGGGCGTCTGGGCCTTTTGGAATCGAATACATTGAAATGTAACTTAAAGGGAATTTCATTCAGAATGTATACTGCTTGCCTATTGCTCTCCATTATTAACTGGGAGCGCACATATTATTATTATTATTGCTATATTTTCTAATTTCTGGTAGTCTTGTCGTGATTCGTGTTGTGCATTGCTTTTGACGACATTGCTAGGAATGATAATATTTAAATTGTATATGTCACTAACACCTGCACTATTGTGTCTACAATTAACACGTACAAGAACAACCCCCACCCCAGCCACACTCCCTTAGTGATCCCCTGTATTACCTGCTTACACTGCAGACAAATATTGGGGCAGGTTAATAGTCTAATATTGGAGCTGATGTTTGATCAAACAGAGCTGTCTGAGGCCTGAGTTAAGACAACATCGTTCGAACAAACAACAGAAACCTTAAAACAGAGAAAGGTCACCGAATCAATAATCCATTTAAGACTCACCACGGGACACAGCTCCTAGTATGCCTGTATTCAAGGAGGGACGATTTATTTAACTATACTGAGCATTCACCCAGAAACTGTGCCAAATAAGCAACTGTAAAATGTGGCCGTCTTATTGCTGCTGTCAGATAAATGAATTTTCAACCAGGCCATATAGATCGTGGACTAATTGTGACTCCTCTAGCTATCTAAATGCATTTGTTTTAGCAAACCTGAAATATGTCCTTAGAAGACAAAAGGTAAAGTCAAAGTTGATTGGAAAAATAAGCATGCTTATCCAGAGGTGGAAAATTCAGGTCCAGAAAGTACAAATCCACAACGGTTTTGTTTCAACCAGTTGAGTATAAAGAGTGACAGTCACAGAGTACTCTACAGGTTGGTTGCTTTAGAGATCATCTGATTTTGACAAAATCTTGGTCTGGATGTGTACTTTCTGGACTCGAATTTTCCACCTCTGTCCTTTTCATATTTGTGTTTCATTCTGAAATGTGTTTTATGTCTGGGAGCGGTTTTTATTTGGAATTAAAAATCAAATACAAAGGACAGATGTTGGCAAAATGAGCTTTCTTCTGAAACAGCTGTTTTTGAACAAATGATGGCGGGGGAGGAATTTTACAGGCGATTACGCTGCGGCTACAGCGTTGAAAGGCTTCGCGAAACGACCGACATGGCCAAGGGCAGTGGGGCTCTGTGTGGCATGAAAGCGGCGAGAGGAAGGGGGCGCTAACCCTGAAGCATTTAGCAAAGCTGCTCCTCTACATGTCTGCATGGCGAGCACCTGTTCAATTTAGCTAATTACCATCGGAAAGCGATCAGTCCGTATCCCGCCAGACGTAATTTCAGAACTTGGGTGCCAGCAGTGTTAGGAAGGTGAAGGAAAAAAAATGTTCGAGTGGGAACTCAATAATAGCTTTGGAACTGAGCAAAAGCGTGTGACGCTGAAACTCTTGCGGACGAAGAGCGACGTGCACCTCATCATGTGGGACTGGATGGGGCCGTTTTATGGCTATGTTGTCATTTACGGGGTGACGTCTTCAGCTGATTCAAATTCCCGTTCATGCTTAGCGATGACCGGACCAAGCTGCTTTAGAGATCACCTCATTTTGACATCATCCCCCCTCCCTCACCGCCCACACAGAGTTTCTGTGTGCTATAATAGCTGCTTTTAGATATTTCTAAAAGGGAGCATTTCACTGCATCAAGCAACGATACCGTCTCCTCGCTCTATTGTCTGCTGTTGTCAAATTGGATTTCGAATCCAATTATCAAGCAACATAATTGGCTACAGAATAACCTGTCTTAAGCATTCATACAGAAAAATACACAGTAATGTGCGATTCAATTTGGAGCTTTTTCACAACTATGGGAATGGATGACATGTTCGAGAAGAAAAAGGCATTTAATCAGACGGATAACAATCTGCCTTCATCCCGCGTTCCCATTAGAGAAGTTTGATCTCGCTTTTGGCAGAAGTTGCCAAAACAACATGTGGTCCGGCCCAGACGCGACAGTTTTGATGCGAAGGTCTGAGAATGTGGAACGTTCTCATCGTCACTCCAGATCCTAGTTTCAGCCGGATTGATTTTCGCATGCCTTCAAAATGCCCCGGCGAATGCGATCTGTCAGCCCGACACGCTGTCACCGCAGAAAGACGTGGCTGGGTCTCCGACTCCCTGCGGGTTAGACACTGTCAGGGAAACCTTAGAGCCAGTCTGGCACCTAATGGGACGTCTGTCTGTTGGGTCTGGAGCAGACCCATTAGTGACTAACGACTACTGAACACAACAGGTAACCTACTGGTTACGACTGTAGACCTCTGATCTCAGCGTTTCTCTTTTAAGCGTCATGTAAGTGCTGTAATACTCAAGCATTTTGCTCGGAGTGCTTCCCCTAACATAAAATAACTAATAAATTGCAAGTAATTCTGAATAGTGAGTCACCTCAAAATCTTATCAAATGTTTATTGTCTTGCAATGTCAGCAATAATATGTCTTGTAATGAGAAATATTAGCAAGTTGAGGTCAGGGGTCAATTACAGTGAGAATCCTTTTCACTGTTTGGGTGTCCGTGCGTGACTGTGGGGGGTCGAAGGGTGCTGGTGACATAGCTATCCCTCTAAATCTTCCTGGTTCAATCTCTTGGACCATCCATTCTCTCTACCCGAGGTATGGTATTCAGAGAGCCCCAGATAGAGTCTGTAGCAAACACACACAGACATGCCAGCCTTCAGACCCACACAGAAAACACACCTGACTCACACTCACATGCAAGTCAGGCGTGTAGAAACAACAATAGAAAAGTTTGTCTTTGTTTAACTTTTTTTCCTTATGTTTTACAGAGCAAAAGCATCATAGGTTCACAGAGTCACAGGTAAAACACAAATTATTCATAACTTTTCCACCGTAAATACAGGGACGCTGCGTGGAAATAACGGCATACCCGATGTCATCGTTCTTTATTTTTCAGTCACGTTACAGAATATATGTTTTGATTTGGTAAATATTGATGTCTGCACCTCTTCCTGTTTTATTGTAGCACTGTAGTTACCAAAGGACTAACAAGATATCGATTGGGAGAGAAGAGAACCGTCAGAGAGTGCTTATGGCATTTTCGGTACGGCTGCACCACATTTTGATGAATATTGTGACGATTACCTTGTGGGAAGAAAAAAAATGCACAACCCAGGGGGTCCTTGTCAGTAGGGGGACCCGCCTCTGGTGGTTTGCGGCCGGGGACCTGAACCAGAATCCACAAGCTGTGTCAATTTGTAGGCGGAGCTGAGTGAGTGAGTGTGAGGCGGCATCGCACCAGGCCACGTTTACACATCCGCTGGGCTCCGCTCTCTCTCTTGCGTTGGCACGGCGACGTGCGAGCAGCTGGTGTCGAACAAACCGCTCATCCGACACGGGACAGACTGGAATCGGTGCTGTCTTCCAGGTCGGCTTTGATTCCTTTGGAGCGCTGGGGTGGTNNNNTAAATCTAGAAAATGGGTGGGGGGGGGGGGTAAGCGTGGTGGCTGCTGGCTCACAGAGGCCCATCAAACATGGGGCATCAATTATTAATGGCCCGCGTTCGCCGCGGTAACTCGGAGCGCCCGAAGCAGAGTTACATTTAGATCAGTGCAGCTGAGTAGAATTACATCAGAAACAGAGACAGCCGCGAGAGAAGGTGCGTTCCGGAATCTTTTTAAGGGAAGCCCAGCCTGCTAGTTCTGGGAGGGAAAAAAAAAAAAAAGAGACAGGAAATTGATCTTTTCAAATATGTCGGTCCTCTCCCCCTCCACAACAAACCCAGTGCATGCTGGGTAATAACAACGAGAGGCATCTGTTCGTAGAGAGGAGGAACAAATCGGTCTCCGACGTCTTCATGTCTTCCTGACAGGACGGAACATTAATATGACACTGGTATGCATTTTGGGGAGAACAAGTGCAGAGTGAATGTCACTAACTATCTGTGGCCATTTTTGTTTCACCGATGTGCTGCAGACTTCTTTCGGAATGATCAGTCGAAATCCAATACAGTATATGGCTGGTTGGGGGGTGGTCAAGAATAAAATAATAATAATAATAAAAAAAAAATCTAAACTCCCATTGAAATGCTTATGAACATGATGCACTTAAAGTACACGTACACGTGGAGTAGGGGGGCTGAGCGTTGGGAACAAACCCAGAATCCCAAATGTGGAATCGAGGCCCAGGGCACAGAATAAAAACTCCACTGGAATCTTTACTGGAAAAAAAAAAATCACCTGCTAGCAAAGACAGGCATAGCGGGAGATGAATAATTATGAAAAATTATGTCTGATTGTCTGTACAGTTGTAATGAGGGGATGATTCATTTCTGCCTAAAATACAAAACTGTGAAAAAAATATCCATACAGAGAGCATTAGCGATTTATATACAGTGGTTCATGGGCGTACTTGAGTTATCAGCATTGAAACAGACCTTTCATGTTCCGTTTTACAAATGGACGCGTGCCTGTTAAACAGCTTAAAGTGTTACACTGCAACTCCAGGATAAAACCCATTGAAATGACTCGAATTTATTTTATAAAGTGCTTAGAGGAGTCACCTCGCTCGTCGGTCATATGCGTCCCTCAAAGCGAACGACTCGGCAGATCGTCGCGTCCCCACACCAGGTGACAAGCGGCCGTAGAATGACCCTACACCTCCCCTCCCCCACCTCGCCTCGTCCCCCTCTTCTCTCTCTCCGAAATCGTGCCCTCTAGCTATCTCTGAAACCTTTAGCCTTTCACTTCACTTTCTCAGCTGAATAAGGGAGACTAGCTAAACAGGAGGACGGGAGTGTTTTGTGTGGATTGTGAAATTTTAGCAGGTTTCAGGACTGGAAATTCAAAACTTCATCCCATAGCTACCCAGTGTTTGTAATTCCCTGTAGCGTGGAGGAAATTGTCCATGAGTTTCTTACGTTTCCTTTAATTCCCATTCTTCTAATTTTTTTTTTTAATGTAAGCTTATGTTCAAGGCCACTTGATTGCCTGTTTGGATAAGCGGAACACTGTGTACAGTTGGTATTTGTGGAGGCTGACTCTTAAATGATCGTTGAAAATATGCTGTAATGTAACTAATTTTGTACGAGGTCTAGTTTGTTGTGTGAGGACAGTGTGGAGGAGTTTTAATCTGGTCGTGTGTAGTGGAACAAATGGTTGTGAAAATCTCTCCTTGTCACTTGCAACATTGGGGAACATTATTTCATGCCACTTTACACCGCGCTATGACTGGTATGACAATAAAGCCAACTTTAATTGACTTGTTTAGTAGGAACTAAGACAGTGACCCGACCCCTCTATGATGTAACATCATCGGGCCCCAACTGATTGGTCCATTCTCCACTCACTGATATAACTACACTCCCACCTTGCTTGGGTCACCCGCTGGCACAGCTTCCTACTTCCTTATGGTATCGGATTGGCTAAGGTGTATCGCAAGGTTTCTCCCAAACCTGATGCGCATATCCAGTCGCCGGTGCCAACTCGCGTCTGTGTTTCGTCTCTGTGACTTTTACGAAAGCGAACCCAAAACCCAACATAACACTAAAGGCTAATTGTCACACTTTAGCTCATGCCACACAGCCACACGGCAGTTTGTGTCTCAGTGTACATATTCCCAAGACAGCTTTGTGAGCAGGAGGCAGAACAGTGAAAAAAAACACACATATATATAGATATATACACGTATTTCCATCCATTCTTCCATTCATCACAGTAGGTAAAAATGCTGGATTTACAGAGCTCCAGTGTAAACAACATGGCTGACTATACATGAGGGAAGCCACGTGACATGAAGGTTCGCTAACACGGGTACGCTGCAGACACATCTAATGACCCACAGGAGTTTGGAACAGACTTCACATTCCATGGGTACGTACACACGATAGTCTACCAGAGGTCTGACTCTACGGCGCCACCTGCTGCCGGAAGAACTCCGTGCTGTGGTGTAACGTGCCGCGTGGGTGGGTTGCATCTTTTCGCACCCCTCGTCCATTTCTGCACCTTGAGAATTGCATGTGAACAGTCCCAACTCAAGGCAAAAAAAAAGAAACACAGCAAAATGTCATATAATTTTCTGGTAAAATTCTAAAAAAAAGGCAAATAAAAATAAAAGAAGAGTGAACTGAATCGGAAAAGAGACGAGGGATGCATACGGAAGTTTCTTTATCTCCGAGTGGCAACTGCAAAACAGTGCTTTATTTTTCCGGCGGAAATCTCCCTCGTCCTTATCTCAGGGACTCTGAGAATTGGAACCGTGAAAACAGAGAACTGTTATTTATTCATTTGGAAAGTCTCTAGGCAAGGTTTGCGTGCCGAACGTTCGCGGTTTGATTCTGCCCACTCTGGCGAGTCAAACCAGAAGTCTCCTTTCTGGGAAAATGAGATGTATCGACAATTCACAAACACTTTTGTGCTTAGATATTCAAGAGAGATAGACTCTTTTACAAGGTACAATGGAGAAGTTTGAGAGCTGGAATAAATACAGACAGACCATAATACTGAATGATTTCATCTCACTAGACATTATCTCTCGATTGTCATACTTTTAGGATTCAGTGAAACCATGATATTCTGCTGCAGAGAGCAACAAGGTTTTTCTTTTTGTTTGACAAACCAACCAACTCCATCGTCGGGCTAGCCATTTGAATTGTGTCGATTATCTGTCACAGAATTACATTGTCATGGAATGTAAGCATTTACGTGGTCCTTCGCCACACCAAGGATGGCCTCATCAAGTGCGCTGCAGCAGAAAAATATTTGAAGATGCCCGAATTATTAACACAATGGCTCCAAACCCACAGGCACACACAGGCTTAAGAACTGTGCTTGGGTGTGGGTCCCACTGTCCAACCTAAAGGAATTTCTTCCTGGTCTTATGGCCCTCTGTCGCCCCCTGCTGTCCTGGGGTGGAGGTGTGGGCTACACGTGGGTCTGCATGCGTTTCTGCAGTGGCCGCGTGAGATCGGAGTTCTGGGAGGAGGACTGCGAGTAGTGTGAGGATGAGGAGGCTGAGGTCTTGCTATCCTTGTCAAACTGCACATAGCTGTCCTGCTTGCAGTAACTGCTGATGCCGCTGTCACACTGCGTGTCCAGAAAGGAACTGGAGTCGCTGAGTGAGCCCCTCTGGAATTCCCGCTCGCATAACTCGATGGAGCTGCTTCCCACACCCAGGACGAACCGTTGGCTGTAATCATAGAGACGGTTGGGGCCGGCGCCCAATGTGGAGTAGATGTTGGTGAAGGACATTCCAGTGGGTACCCTCTGCTTTCCCGTGGTGGCGCTGTTGACGTTCCGCATCTCAGTGCTCTGGTTCCCTGCCAGGGTGATGGTAGGGGTAGAGTGGTGTTCTTTGAAGGTGTTTACGCTGTAGTAGCCATTTGTCGGGTCCTATCCAGGGAAGAAGAAGAGAGTCTGAATTTGATGGTTTGAGAATAGTTTCTGAAGCACGAAACACAACAGGTAACAAGGGATGAAAGATAAAAGTTGTCTCGTTAAAATATGCAGGACTTTAGAAGAAAGTTTTGCAATTTACCGCTAAATAAGAGCAAATAAAGAAGTGCTGATATTCAACAAGCCTTCGCTGCATATAAAATTAGATTCGCAGGCAAAAAGCTCGACAAGTCTACAGAGCAGAAAATCTGAGAAAGATAGCCGCAGAAGAAGAAAAACACCATTCCTTATTTCCTATGCATTTATTCTCTAGAAAACTGAGGGGCCACGTTGGGGTCAAACTGGCATTAATTAACACCTGAAATGGAAAGCGACTCAAGCAGCAAGATGCAACAAGCACTACACTACAGTGGACCAGACGTGGTGCAGCGGGACTGCACACTGCACGGCCACCAGCTAATTAATTACTTTAACGATTCACTATGTGGCAGCGACTGGATAGTCCACGCCTTCCCTGAGAAGTTAGCTGGACACGTCGCTTTCAGCTCCGTCACAAATTAATCCGCAAATAAATAAATTAATTTCTTCTTCTCATTATTGCTGGTTGACCCGTTTCGCTTGGTGTCAGACTTTAGAGGAAGCATCCCGAGTCAGACACTGTCTCCCTCAGTTCACAGGCAAATACCATTCTGATTATTGAGGCATTGATGCATCAAGAATAAAAAAAAAATCTTTTTCTCTGTGTCTGAATAATAATAATAATAATAATAATAATAATAAAAAAATCATCCAGGCACTGTGCTGTGCTGTTCACAGTGAGTAATGGATTTCAACAGTATTGTAATTTTTTTCACTCTTTTAAATAATAAATGGTCATACCTGGGGATTTACGGTCTTGCAGTTAAGTAAACCCAGTACTGTGCCTCTGCAGTGGTCTTTCACTCATCCTAGAATATGTCTCTCACAGTGTGGAGGTTTTTAATCTTAAAATAGATGGGAATACAGCTCTGCAAACTCTGAGTGATGTCAACGTCTGACCTGAATATAAAACAATGGGACTTTAAATAAAGGACCCCCCCTCCCCCTTCATTTCCCTTTTTAAACCCCCAGTAACTCAAAACCTGCAAATCTGCCTCTTTCTCGGTGCGACCACCAAACTGCACCACTTCTGAATTAAAATACTAGCGCTAATTACTTGGACACTATGTAACCAATTATCCAGAACAGCTTTTTTTCTTTTCTTTATTTGTTTCATCGCTGTTTATTTCTGGCTTGCTGGAAAACATCCTCACTTGGAATGTATGTTATTCTGTATAAAGATTAAGCTGCATGAATAGAGATGCAGACTAGAAGTGTAACATAGCTCTCATACTTTCCAGCTCTGCTGCAGCTCTATTTTTACCATTGCCACTCGCTTCTTCCAAACAGTGTGCTCTAGTTAGAAATATCTATCCTAAATTACAAACATCCGCTAAATGTCATATTAACGAATTCCTTAAATAACATCTATCCATCCATCCATGCATCCATGTCTGATATATTCAGTATTCAGGTGGAATAGGAGTGTGAAGCCAATCCTATAAATCCCAAGGGAACACCCTGGATGGGATACCGTTCCCCCAAATTCCACAGTTTTTACTATTTTGGTTCTGTTGGCTCTTAGTGTTTTATTTCGGTTATGCTCCTGCAAACAAAGCCGGCAGCTTTTGCATTCCTGTCACCTGGCCTTGTCTCTCCGCTAGCTGTGATTCTTCCTCTTCCCTTTATGCAGAGATGGCTACAGTAATGTTATCAAAGATTCATCGTCTTTTCATTTGGTTGAAGTGGTTTTTCCATTGCAATTGATCAGCATGAGTATGGGGGGAAAAAAAGCAATTATATCGGTCGAAATTGAAATTACTGGTTTTGGTAGAATAGATTGGCTCAGAAAATTAAAACCTTATATTTAATTGCAGACATGGCAAATCTTCATTACAAAAGAGTGACAGTAACGCTGCATTATTGAAACATGACTAAGGATTGTTACCATAAACAGTATGGTTTTCTACTGAGTCGGTTTTAACCGTCACCCGAATTGGTCTTGTTAGACATATATATTTTTTTAAATTCCTATGAAAAAACATGAGATTGGATTTATTTTTGTTTCTGAAATTTATGGCAAGTCTGTTTGCATGCTTGACGTTGAATACAGCATGTCATGATTTGACCATGTCATTATTGTTATGCAATTAGAAAATGAGAAAATATGTACAAAAATGCATTTCCCTTCTGACCTGTTGACAGACAACCATGCTCTCTCTCACTCTCATATATACACAGACACACACACATAATTCATATTCAGTTATTGTATAACTGCACATCCAAGAACTCTGTATAAACAGAGAAACAGGAAGATTGACACAATGTGAGTTTGGAGCCCTGCAGGTCCAAACCTGCATAATTGCGGCATACAGGCGGGTTACGAGCGAGCGACCCCCCCCCTCACCCCGCGGCCCCCGCATTCCCTGCTACCCACCTTGATGTGCTGGTACTCCTTCTCCTCCTCTGGTAGCACCTCCAGCTGTTTCAGCACCGACTCCTGCTGGAACTCTCCGCGTTCGATCTGCGCCGGGGGTAAGATGGCAGCGTTGCCGGGTTACGGGGCCTCAGCTGTTGTTGTTTCACTTTGTGTCGGTGTAATTTCTGCATTTTGCAGATAAACGGGAAATGCTTCCCGACGCCCAGGAAAATAGGACGCTGCTAGAGGGTGACTGCTTTTTATTTGTGACCTGCTTTAGGAGGATGTAGATGATAAAAATGTATGTTTTCCTCATAAAGTCTTATATGTCTAATCTTTGATACTAAAACGTGCACCCAGACTCAGCAGAAGTATTACAAAGGGCCTTAGGTTAAATATTCCATCACCAGGGCGTCTCCGAAATGTCATGCAGCTGTAGCAGCAGTAGCGATTTGGGACAGAGCGCCAATGCTGCAGCTGCGGCTGGGCCCAGAGCCGCGTCCCTCCAGGAAAATGCGACGGCTCCGTGCCTAAATATAGGTCCGGCCGTGCCATCGTCCGCAAATCGGGCCCTGCGGATGCAATCGCACCCACGTCCTGAGGCAACAGCTGTTATTATTAGCCTCATCATTAGTGGTTACTTGCAGTTGGGAACGGGGGTGGGTTGCCCGAAACGGGGTGGCAGTGATGCGGTAGCGATCGTTAGCGTGAGGAGGCACGGCTGGTGCTCGCTCACCATTAGCTGCTTGATAGTAGCGTGCTCCTCATTCTCCCGGGCCGTGTTGTGCTCCTTGTGAACGATCTCCACGCGGATGTCGTTCTTAGCTGATACCACTCCCTTAAGATCTGGCAGAGAGACGGCATCGATTAAAACGGCGGGCAATTGTGGCGGCGTTGTATTACACTTCAACCATGCAGCCTCGGTACAGCGACGCTCTGGGTCCCCTCGCCAGGAAGGGGGCACCGAGCGTCCGTTAACCAATCAGTGCGGGGCGAGAAGACCCGGCTCTGCCTTCTCTCGAGAGAAAGGAGATTCACAGGCAATTCCACTGTCCCGGTGGCTCATTGGGAAATGTGTTTATGACTGTCATATAACAAAATCTTACTTTCTGTATTATTTTTGCTGGCATGTTCTCTCTGGTGAGCACAGATGGAGACGGGCACAGAGGACATAACCAGGTGAGCGTCTTCTGTGGTGTACAACAACAACATGCTGAACGCCAGTATGGATCCATGCACGGCAGAGACATTAAGCGACTGCAGCAGCTATCTTTCCTAACCTGAAGCTCGGTACGGACACCGGAAGTATCTGAGAGGACAGGTAGGCTTATCTGAGACAAGGAGAGAGGCTACATCAATGAAAAGCAACTCGAGTGTGCCAAAAGCCTATTGTCTATCTGACCTCAGTTCAGTGCATCGGTTTAGTCATGGTACGCTGGAAGAGGGCAGAAGGAAGACACCTACTGCGCTGGGAACGGGTACAGCAGAAAGCCCCAATGGTGCCCAGAAGGACGATGAAGGCGACAAAGGCTCCCACAGCCACACCAATGATGACAGCCACCGGAATGGATTCTGCGGACAAGGGGGGGGGGGGAAACGCTCACATTGAAGCTGCCGGTAGATCAACCCGAATGGTAGCACTAAGAAACCAAACGTCATATAAAAAATACGACGTTCATCCTAGCCCTGGAATTTGCACAAGTGCATAAATACTTTGTAATGATCAGATATGCTTGACATAACGAACCAGTGTTATTTACATTGTCTGCTTAAAATGAATGCAATGCCATAAAGTGTTTCTCCAAACGCTTAATGTCTATTTAATGTCTTCATTAATCACTGCCCTATTGAAGTAAGTCAGCCATATATTTTCATTTGTGGAAAATTAATTGAAGGGAGACCAGTTCTCACGCACAGATGAAGTATATCAGGGCTGTCAGCATATCTAACAGGAAAGGCATTGAACATGTTTCACACAGTCTCTAAGAAAAGGTTAAATCGCAGAATGTTCCCAGAATAAAGCCCATAATCTTGATAAGAAATAATCAAGTTTTTAAAGATGAATTTTACCAAAATTAGATCATTCTGTATTTACGTCATGATTTTTGTGGTAGACATGAACTCTGAATAGTAATTATTAGATTTTAATTAATAATAAAATTAACTTTATTCTGCTGTCTTTCTGATTTATGACCTATTTACTGTTTAATCTGACTGAACTGAAAGTATTTGAAAAAGGATGTGAACAGAATATCAGCTTAAAATGCAGTAAAGGAATGTAACAAGGCTTTAATTCAGGCTTCAGTCTGATTGATTTACACTTGGACGGCGATTTGGGGTTTTGAGCGCCATGAAAGCACATTATATTGGGATCCAAACCCAGATCAATCCAATTATGTTCCAAATTTTTTAGGACCCTTGTCACTCACAGGCTTTTGGAATCATTCTAACCCCCCCCACCACCCCATGCTTTACAGTGTCCAGCCACTGATTTAAGATAAGATAAGATAAGATAATCCTTTATTAGTCCCAAGTCGGAAATATGCATTGTTACCGGTATTAATAGTGCAGTTATCCAGAAACCAAATTAATTTTAATCTGTTCATTGCAGAAAAGCTGATGTTCCAAGCCCTCACAGAAGAAGTTCATCCCCAAGTCTTGAGCCATTGGGCCGGCCAGACACGGTTGAGAGAAGAAGAAGGGCTGTCGAACCTTGGCTCCCACCTTGTTCCTTGAGGCGGATGATCTCTGTGTCAGAGCCGAAGCTGTTCCAGGCTGTGCAGTTGTAGATGGTCTGGAAGTCGGCGGGCACAATGTTGCTCATGGTGAGGGTGGAGATCACACCCTCCTCCGTGTTGACCGTCTCCACCGTGTAGCGGCCCGACGTGCCAGACTCCAAGACCGTCTCCTTCCAGGACCAAGCCTAGAACAGGACTCATCTTCACCCACACTGGCGCTGCCCATGAACTGTCTGTTCTCATCATTTACAGTAGCTATGCTCCACACTCAACATGACTTATGGTGCATTATTCAAATACTGACTCTGAAACCCATCACAGTAACACAGGGGTATCTGCTCTTCTGCACATAATGCCGTGAATCACTTTTTTACTGCAAATGTACTATATGAGATGATTTTATTATGATTATATAAATTAATTATATATATATACACACGCACAACCATACATTTAAAATCATCAAACAGAAGTAAAAAAATGCATAAATTAGGTAGTTCCCAAATGTCAAATTAAAAATGGTTTTAATTAGGAATTAAGAAAAGCCCTCAATTATTACACACAATATAAAGAATTTAATGAGCTTGGTGGAATAGCAACTGTCTGACGTCTGCAGTATAGCTAGCAGGAGGAGAAAGAGGATTAAAGTGATAGTCAGACGTGCATCATTCATCTAAGGGTCGGGAATATTAATGAGATATTCTGCAGTACAAAATATCTGTGTCATAAACAGGAAATGAGTGCTGTCGAGCAGATCGGAGGCCGGAGAATAACGTGTTTAGATGCGTTCATCTGTTTGTTTGTCTGTTTGCTTTTCAACTGTCTGAGACACTGGAACACAAGTATCATTTTATAAGTGTGTTGCGCAAGACAGAAAACCACTGCAAACTTGGAAAACCAGCAAAAACCTGATGAAAATCGTTACTTTTTATGCAGCTCTGATAATTTCATGGCAAATTACAGACCGAACCACAGACCTCTGGAGAGTTTGGCCGTTTGTCAGGTTCCTGAGGAATCACCGCCTGTTTTCCACTAGTGTTCTCAAGCTTTGTTGATGCAGCAGTAACTGTCCTGTTTCCGAATGAAAGGTAAGTGTTTTC
>JAABNX020000113.1:290236-304784 GCA_015163995.2 Mormyrus lacerda | reverse complement strand
GCCTGCTGCGTCTGCGTGCTGGAGATGGTGGGTGGTCCTGCATGGGGGGGAGGTAATGTTCATTCAGTCATGGATGATGTTGGGTCTGCATCTCTGTGTAACTGCTGCATGCACTTCACACAAGACTGTACGGGGTACAGGGATGCATCACCACAGGATTGTCTGTCATGGCGGCCGTACTCATGCATCTTAGTGAAAAATCAAAAATACATGAACAGCACATTTCTGAGGAATATATCAGCTTAAACTCTAAATAAAAGAAAATGGACATTGACTCCATAGCTGCATTAATTGGTTTTGTTCCTCCTACACAGGAGTTTTGGTTCCTGTCTTCTGTTGTCTTTCTGTATTCATCTCTCTTATTTCTCTCTATCCTGTTCTCCCCATATTTTTTAAACATGACATAGTAATTGATTGCCACACACTCTTTTCAAGCACCTGGGTGACTTTGCTGTGAAAGGCACTATATAAAAATATATTGAATTAAGCATGGATGTGGCTTAAGAATACTCAAGGATTTCATTATGGCTGATTTATTCAAAAATACCGCCTGGTTGTCACAAAAATGTTTGCAAACGAAGCTCCGTGATTGTGGATGGTGATGCCATCCAGAATGCAGTCTTACATATTTGCTGAATGCATTTTCTTGGCTTGTTACTAATAACGCAATGCAAAAACCAGCATCCTTTCAAACCAGCACCCATCAAAGCCGTCAGATTCGCTTTTCCAACGAAATCACCTGAAAGGAAAATGAGGAACGCGCCGCACACGGCGTGCGGTGCACATGCACAGAGATTACACAACTACGCCTATTGTGACCCTTTAGACCCACTGAAGGACACTGACGGGGCATAAAGCTTAATTCCAGTCACAGAGAGTGATTTTCTGCAGCTTCTGGAGGCTAAATAAGGCTGGACTCCTCTGTGAAAACCTCTCTTTGCCGTTGGTCGTAATGGAGAGAAGGAAGGCTCCGGAAGCTAATGGAAGGGCAGCTGATGCCTCTTTGAATTCCAGTCCGTCGGAATGGCCTTGCTTTGACAAATGGGAATGTCGCCCAAGCCTAAATGTAAGACTCATAGTAAACAGCAGAATAGAAGCTCATGCAGCGTCTAATACCTGCCGTCTCAAGGCAACGATGTTGAAAAGCAGACGATTGGACAGCCGCATACAAAAGCCTTCCTTATTAAGTCAGAGTACCACAAACGAGGAGGCGGGAGGAGTCTTTCCAACCGTGACTCCCGGCCATTTTCTCCATGTTTCGCTAAACAACCATAATTGCAGTTTATTACCTGTCCCTAATTAGAATAAATTAGCATTTTAATGAGATGATGACAGGTGGTGTCTTCATGTAAAGCTACTGAGAAGCCTATTAAACTCGGACCGATATGGCAATGAGTGTGTTGCTTACTGGCCAGGGTACAGCTATGACAATGGGGGCTGGGCATTGAGGGGGGCGGGGCCGGGGAGGGGGGTCCCTGCTGTAAATGTAATAAAATCATTTCACCAATAGGAGTGTCCAAAGCCGGTCTGGCATGGGACACAAGGATATTAATGTGGAAGACAATCAGATGGATTTTTTTTGCTGAACCCTTGGACTGAGTATGGATGGGGGAGCCAATGTACATGCCTAGGGTCGGGTGTGGGGGTGTCTACTCATTTTGACTCATTTTTCGGTTGTCTACTCGTATGTGGGCACCCATTTGACTCCAGGATACCATGTCCAGGATACCATGTGACCAGGTCATCTCAGCCCCTCTGATGTGTAATATTGACTTATGCTGTAGTGAAAGGAGCTTGTAAATACAGAATGGGATACATCTACCGAACTCTTCTGTTTTCTTCTTAAGAGTACAAGCCTTGTGAGAGAGCGAAAGAGAAATTATAAAGAATGGCATTGGATTTCAATACTCACAAAAAGCAGTACAATAAAAGAACCAATAAAACTTATTTAATTCTTTATACAGCTAACAGCTAAATATAAAAATACATGCGGCGAAAAGAAACCAAATGACAAAGCAACAATATCAATATGTATTCATATCAATGAGTATTCATAAACTGCTCCAACGTGAAGCACTCTTGCTGTTAGCTGTTTAATTTCAATTAAGTCCCGCTGGTCCTCGGGGAACAGAGCCTCCTGCATCAAGAACACCATGGGAACCCCAGAGAGCAGCAATGCAAACCGGGATGTCAGACGAGCAAAGTAAAACAACAATCGCAAGCTTTGGTGGGCAGTCTGTATTTTCACGGCTAGGAGTGAGGTGACTGTGACCCCTCCACCCCTCCACCCCCTAAAAAACGCCGGCTCCCTTTAGTTGTTGCTGAGGCCTGGCTTCAGAGCTAGCCGAGTTTCAGACTTTATTTTGGGTAAGAATTTTGCTTTTAGCTTTTTTCCCCTCGCGGCTCACTCGGATCACACGGCTACACATCTCTGTCGCCGGCGAGGCAGCCCGCGATTCAGCCCACGTGTGGCGGCATCAAAGCAGCAGCTGGCGTCCCAGCCATGACTGGCAGATTCTCCGGGAGGACTGAGGTTTACTCGCGAAAGCCGCCAAGCGATTCCGCTGGGTGCCTGCGTCTTTAAGAGCCGCCGCGCTTTAATTATTCAGACGGTACCAAAGGATGCTACTTCCAAGACAGATCCAGGCCAGGAGATGACTAGAAACAATGTGTATACACATTCTCCCAAAAATAAAACAACAGTGGAAACTGCTCAGGCCTGAGGATAGCACTCCAAGGTAACAATAACATCTGATATCATGAAAAAGAACAGACTTAACAAAATAAAAAATATTTTTTCTTCCTCGCTTTCCTTTACATTGTCAATTTACTCAAAGTGAAAATAAACCCATAAATAATTCTCAGCCTTTTTTAAATTTAAGGAAAAAAGGGAACTATATTACACAAAAAAGGGGGAATGTAACAGAGATAAAGCAGGCTGAAAACAATGAGAGACGGATCTGTTGTGACGTTAAAGCATCGCTTGGCCGCGCGTCTCGCGTCATGATTTTTCATTAAGCTTTCGGCTGCTTTCGGAGCAGACACCCCGCAGCATCCGCGAGCGGTTTTGAATTAATATTATCTGAGCCGAAGTCAGTTCCCATCCATTCAAACAGTCTCCCCCAGAAAAAGAGGAATGCTCTGTGTCTCATTAGCATGGAGAGATGGATGTACTGTATGCAGTATGACACATTAGGGCAGCCTGCTCAAGCGCCGCTCGCGATATTGTAATATTTTAAATATTCCGGCTAATGGGGCTGGCAATAATTCCCACCGGCACTCGCAAAACCCCTGGTTTCCTCTCTGCTCCAAGTTGACAACAGAGAAAGGCTCTAAAAGGCCCGTGGATTTCGCCGATATACCGCCCGCGTTGTTAATGTGCGCCCCGCCTGAATGCTGAGCAGTCATAATAAAGTGATTCGTCTGGAAGTTTCCGGATCCCCCCTGCTTGCTCCCTCACGCTCATTAGTCAGTCACCGGCCGCTGTTCTGGCTTTCTGCTATTGCTGTGGAACCTGAACGCATTAGAACACATTCCCCATGTTTATCGTGAGAGGAGATCGAAAGAAGATAAACAAGCAGAGGGGCATCCGGGTGTTTGCAGTTTTCCTAGCCTGTTGAATTTGTACAACAAAACGACCCGTGTGGAAATCCAAACAGTTACATAGCGGGGATCTTTGCCATGTTTATTTTGGGAGCTTTCAGATAGCTACATGCCTGTTTTTTGCTTGAGCTAAACCCAGTGTTATCTTTGCATTGAGCTCAGGAAAAAGCCAACTACAGCCAGTCATGTCTGTTTGTGGCTAGAAACAAATGTCTGTTTGTTTCTAGCCATAGATTCAAAATAGAATTCCCGTTGTCTGGACAAAAGACATTCCCTCTCTTTTGGGCCTGGTTGATATGGTTAGAGGACAACGATATGGCACACACAAAAGCT
Source organism: Mormyrus lacerda (assembly GCA_015163995.2). Taxonomy (NCBI): domain Eukaryota; kingdom Metazoa; phylum Chordata; class Actinopteri; order Osteoglossiformes; family Mormyridae; genus Mormyrus; species Mormyrus lacerda. Next base: position 300,848 of record JAABNX020000113.1, on the reverse strand, counting down.
TACCATTTACCGTGAGTGAAACCTCCTTCTCTCCAGCGCCCACCCGAGGGACCACGGCGCGGCACACGTATTTCCCAGCGTCCTCTTGTCTTACGGCCTTGAGGGTCAGGATGTTCTCATTGCTCAGCACCTGTGGGTTGCCACGGAGGTGGCCAAAGGCCAAGATGTGAATGAGCTTGCAAACATTGCCTGTTGACCCAAGATGCTGTGAAGCCATCTCGCAATACTTTTTATAAACCACCATATCAATTATTAAAATCCAATCTAAAACAGACTCATAGGGGCAAGACATTCTCTCATAGGAGGTCTTGTCTTGACACCTTGACAACCTGTCCTCCGTGCTTATGATAATCTTTTTTTTTTAAGCCCAATATTCTTTTGTTTCATAACTACAGAGTATTTACATGAGTGACATAAATTTTAGATTTTGTATGTTGACGGATTCAAGAAACAGGCAAAAAATTAAACAATGTTGTTGACATTAAATGTTGTTCATAAACCTCAACGTGATAATTCTCTTTTCAGATAATTATAAATTGTTTTAATTTGGGACCTAATTGTTGTTTGATGAGGCGAAAGGCTACATATAGATTACGGGTAAATATACCAGACAACGACAACAAACGCAGCAGGTTGTGCAGCAGAACCACCCATTAGTAGCCAGGTTCCAGTGTGCAACGCACCACTCCAGAGCCTCGCTTCATCCACACGATGGTCAGCGAAGGGTTGCCAGTCCAGGCACAGTTGAAAATCGCATCCGAACCCTGGTCCACCTGCAGTGACTGCGGCTCAGCGGCCAAGCGTGGCCCAACTGTCAAAACACATACAAGATACGACTACTCCATCAGAGATCCAGCTTCCATGCTGAATTTTGTAGACAGAAAGCTGTATCGCTGATATTTTAAGATGTAGTTAAAATATAGGAGACTTTCCATCCTAATAGTTCATGGGTTTCTGATCATTGAAACTTATTTGAGGTTGAGCAGGTCTCATCCTTGCTGATACTGCTTAACTGCCATCCGATCAACTGTTATGGGTGGGAGGGTTAGGTCTACTCACAGTAGACATCCACACATCTGCTGACATTGGTGATACCCAGTGGGTTGGTGACCTCGCAGGAGACAGGCTCAGTAAAGAACGTGTGATCCACGATGACCTCATAGATGTCTCCGGTAACTTCCTTGATCACACTGCCACCCTTAGCCCACCTAATGAAAAGACAGGAGAAAAATCAGAGGCTCTGTTGAGCTCCAAGGGGATCGATCCCTTCATATACCCATCATTGCCGTGGTTTGTAGAGGAAACTTTAGGCCATGTTTTCCTCCAGAATGTCAACACATTTGACATTACAGTTATTATACAGCTCTGTAATTAAATTGTGGGTGACCTCTGTGGGCTTTTAAAGGGTTTTATCGCGGAAAATTACTCCTGTAACAAGCAGCCCAGACAGAGGGATGCTTTTCAGTTTCCATGTCATTGCGAAGGAAAGGTTGCTTCAAAAATGAATGCGTAAGATCCAAACAATAGCAAATAACTTGAGTGGAACAAGGTAAATAAATATATGCAGAGCTGGACAAAGAGTATTTGTTCATTCATAATGCATTCCGTGGCATGGCACTTGATAACGTGGATTAAAGCCCTCCCATGTCACGAACTTGAATGTCTTAAAGAAAGCGGCAGCTACCTGTTGGCGCGGCGACTGTGCAGCATGCAGATGAATGAAACGAATTTGATAGGTCTGGCAGCATTTGCCCGCAGGAAAGCGCTGCGTGCGTGTACCACCTCCGGATAAAATGCGGTACTACAGGGATCCTCTTTCATGCAAGGTAGGCTTTTGAAAATGCTCCCGTGCCGATTTTTGCTCCACGAAACAGAAAGCCAAGCCCACAGGCAAGGCTGTGTGCCTGTTATCTGTCTCGACACCAAATACCTGTCCAAAATACTGCCTGTTTCAGGACAGTCATATATTTGTTGTTAACTGAACAGCATCCATGAGATATACCATTGTTTAACATGAAATCAAATTGTGGGATTATGTTTAATGTGCAAGCTTTTGAATTTTAATGATGATGATGTTGAACAGGATAATTTTAATGACCTTGATAATGACTGTGATGGTATTGATGATTATAATGATATTCAACATGTTTATGAGGTGAGAGTCTTAAGGCGGCAGTCTGTAAAGTGGGAAGGAAAAAAGGGTGGAAAAAAATACAATGGTTAGAATTTCGCTTCTGATTAAATTTGAAGACATCAGTGTCATATGCACAAATAAAAGGACTCTAGGGCAGGCGTTGTGGCAAAATAAAAAGGGGGTTTATTGAACTAAGTGAACAGGTACTGGAAATATCCAGGATTGCGAGGGATCAAAACAGGACGACTGGTACAGGGAAGGGCAGAGGCAACAAGAAGTTTAGATGTTAATGACTGGGGCTGATGAGACAAACAGGTACTTAAATAAAGGGACTAATGAGGGGTAACAAGTACCAGGCGTGGCTCAGCAGGGCCACATTAGGGAGGATTCAGGAGGGCCAGGCGTAAAAATGATAAATGACTGTGGACATGTTGTCAAAAAAGAGTAATGTTGATTTTCTTGGTGCTCCTCATGACTTCTGTCAATGATTTGCGAAAATGCAGAATAATGAAATCCATGGAGTCCCCATTCAGCCAAATGAACCCTTGCCTTCACCTGAGAGTGAGTCTCAGAGCAGTGAACGATGAAGGTGAGGACCAGACAATAGATTCCCCTTTAAATGGAGGGTGACAGGTACCCACACCGCACACTCCAGGCAAGCCAATGGGATGGCTTAGCTAGCAGAAAATTCTAACCATACCACAGTGCAGTAGACAGAACTACAGTGTCTCTTCTAAAGGAAGATCATGAAGGCCAATCAAAACATTTCTCTGCTGTATCCGGGGTTTTATCTCCATTGTACCTGAAAAGGGATTTTAGATGTAAGAGCATGAGCGCATATCTGTCTGAGAGCGTGATTCACAATCCCGAAGGCTGTTTGATATAATGTCTGTAGGAGTATAGTTACAAAAATGCACTGTCTCCCTGATTTCACGCCCCCCCCCCCCCTCCTTTTTACAGCGGCCTGTTAGAGCATTCCCAGCAGCAATAAAAATCGAAGACCTGAAGAGAAGCAAACACAGAAATTAATTTTGTTATTCAACATCAGGTAGATGGAGTTGGTCACTCGTGATGCATATTACGAGTGACGGCAACGATGTTAGCCTCTCCATATCCAAACCTCACAGGCTCTGTTTAGTATGTTTCCCATGGAGTGATGCAGTGTTTACGTACAGCTATGTGCGCTGAGTATTTCATTAGCTTTTTATTGCTCTGCGGTCTTTCCTACTTGGTTTTCAATGACCCCTGAGACGTGTCTCTCAAGTTAGGATTGGCTTTTTAAATGTCGGTTTGGGGAGAGAGAGAGAGACAATATCCCAGCTTTCCTGTGAGGAATTCCGACCTGAAAGGTGCAATGCTGCAGAGCATTAGCGAGAAATTAAGGAACCAAGCAGAAGAATGGAGCAGGAGTTCTTAGGCACGGTGACCGGTATAGAATGTAAGGGAGGTAAATTCAGCAGCTTGGTGCTTTTTAGCTCAAATCGATTCAGAGCTGAGTGCTTCAAATCTAACATGTCTTCTCTTCTGAATTTCCATGAATCATTCACAGTATTACACAGTACCGTGTCTTTTCAATACATGAGCCGAAGAATCCTTCGGTGATGTTGATTTCCTTATGCTGTGTCTCCTGTGAACCTCAGTTGATGAGATGGTGCTCTAGGTCATGGGGGACATGGCAGTGTATACAAGCAAACGGATGCATGCATGATAATGTACCCGGAACACTCAGTTTCTAGTCCTGTGCAGGTGTTAGGAGTTTTGCAAGCTAGAGCAATCAAACTAGTTTGTTAAGCACATCTGAAACACAAATGAGGAAGAGTGGATACCACAGAAATGGAAAAAGGGGTGATTTTTTAATTGAAAAATCAGCATAATTGATGAACTCCTGCAGAAGTAAACACCTAGATCCCTTCTCTACCACTTTCGTGCAAAGCAAAACGGTATTTTTATCTTCAGTACTGGAGCATGTGCTTTGATGACAATCTGGGTCAGAAACCCCGACCCCTTCACTACACCTTCCTGATAGCAACGGAAGTGAACCCACAGGAACCTATATCTGGAGAATAAAATACTGGGATCCATCCATCTATCCAACCATTTTCTGTACCTACTTGTCCAGGGCAAGGTTGCCGGAGGTCCGGAGCCTTTCCCCGGACGTTATGGACACAATGCAATGAATGACCAAAGATGGGGACCCCAGTCCATCGCAGGGCACACTCACTCACCATTCAGAAATACAGTCAAGCCTAATTTTGGCAACTCCAAACAAGCAAACTCAACATACGTAGAGCCTTGAACACAAGTGAAGAAGTGACAAGTCAAAGTGGTAGCTACTCTTTGTGTGGTGATTTCCGCCACTCAGTCGTCTCACTTTCTCCTCCTCTTTCGTCAGGATGCTTTCCAAACTACCTCTAGCGGTGTATCGATTTCATATGCTGCTACTGACCAGCACTTAGTTGATTTGTGCATTAAAGTATCCACCGGTTTCATTAGAGTTAATAAAAATATTAACAGTCTGCCCTCCAGGCTGATTCATACCTTGGTGTTTTTGTATGACCTTTATGACAGTGCAAAGGATGTTTAATTTATTGCTGTAGATTTACTCAACACCTCTTGCTCGTTCAATGCACATCTATTAATGTACGTCTGCACATACGTATGAGCCTCTTCTGTAAGCCTTCACCTCACTCTGGCTATTGAAATAAGGTGTCAGCACTTTGTCGAACCCTTCAAGCAAGAAAAGATCGCTGTATGCTACAAGAAGGACAGACGACTTCTACTCTAGCTGCAACAGAAGCCCTCTGGTAGATTTAATGCCAAAAAAAAGACTAAATTTTCCTACTGAAAATGGGCCATGTTGATTTTAATGCTATTAGACTTAGCGATCAAAGCATTGGAACTTTTGCCCCATGCAGCCAGATCACTTTTCCCAAATTTCCTTCAGCTGGGTGATTCCCTTTGATATTGATTCCGTAGCATTTATTTCTTGCTCTGCTTTAAAACTGCACAGAATTGCCTGTCTAACAAATCACTGCTACCTTACTGCATTTCCAAAGCCCTGGAGAGGTTCTGTCTTCCCCCACCTCATTCCCATTAATAATGAGGGTGAGGAAAGAGGAAAACATTTTATAGAGAGGTGTTATAATTATTTCTGAAAGCCACATCCGTCACCACGGCAGCAGAATGGGAACAGCAACGACGGAGGTCCCTCCAGCCGACCAACAGTGCTGGTTTAAAGTGCTCCCCCCCCCCCCCACCAACACTAAAGCCCGGGGTTGGAAAATTAGTCTGCTTTCCACCATCTTCTAAATCCAGATGCACTCAATAACTCTCCTCGGGGCCAGTATAGCATTTAAGGGACTGAGTTACTTAAACAAATGGCTGCCCGCACGAGACCCTTAAAGACCCCTGCCCTGCGTAGACCACGTTATCAGCGTCTGAGCGAATATCCTTCGCGAATTGAAGAACCGGCATCCATCTTCGCTGACTAACACCATCTGCCGTTCAAAAAACAACCCGGATATTTCGATTCCATTCAACGATGAGCTATGTGGGATATTTCCAGTAAATTGTGGGTTGAGGAAACGGACCGCCATTATTTTCATCCCCGGGCATTTGGGCTTGATGACGACACTGCTCTTCGCGACGACGCATCCAGCCACCTGGCCATCATCGAGAATAATGCGTAATTATAATCCTGCCTGAATGGTGCAAATCAGCGGCTGGCTGAAAATGTGGTAGGGAGGATTGATTATTTTTAAATATGTGTGTTTTACCTCAGTGGGGGTTTAGAAACGAGGTAAATTTGGGTGGCTTTTGGAATTTTTTTCCCCCCTTTCCCATTTTTTTTTAATCCATTACCTATCCCTCAGGAAAACGCACCTACGCATCAGCAGATGGCTATGAGGTGTGGGAGTGTCTCCAGGTCTCAAAAAGATCCATAATTCATGCACTAGCAGCTGCTGGGTTGGTTGGGGGGCGAGGAGGGGGGGGGGCTTCAGCCCTCCAGCGAGCGACAAGTAACGTAGGGCGCTGTTTACTCAAGACAGGTGGTCCCGGCGTTACAGTGGGATCCAAAGAAACTCTGGGAACCTACTAATTCATGGCCTGCAGGGCATGCGATGGCCCATTGTGAAGACTAGCATATCGGCATCCTCAGGCTAACATTCAAAATAAAAAGTGTGTGTGAAAGTATATAGAGGAAAATCTTGTGGAATTTGACTTGTCACCAAAAGGTTGGTTTTAAACCTGGAACGGAAACTCATGTGTCAAGTATATCTCTAGCTGCATAACTGCAAGGCAGTGAAAGAGCTACTGATGACGTTTCCGACAAAAGCACCCCGCTAAATGTTTACGAAGCAGCTGTAAGGAAACTCAGCAGTGGCGCTACGTAGCTAATAAGTAACCGGTGTACAAAGTTCTAAAGACGGCTGCTATTGTTTTGCGATATTAAGAATGTGTCAGGGAGGGAAAAGCATTCATAGACAATGATTTATGTCACCAATAATGAAGCCCCACGCTTGACCTAAAGTGGGGTTTATTATCTACGGAGAACATCAATCAGAGAGCATTAATGAGCCTTCAGTGCGTGCCGAGGATTCCAGACTGAATTTAGAGTGTTTCCCATGCAGACGAGACTCACCTGTACTGCGTCACTGGCGGGTTGGCCTTGGCGGCGCAGTGAAATTTGACCATGTTCCCTTCCAGGATGGGCTGAGGCTCCACAGTGAGGTTCACCAAAGGCAGGTCTGTGTGTGAGAGTAAACACTCCAACTGCTTATCCAGTACTGGGTTGCAGTGAAGCTATTCCGGGAAGCACAGTGCATGAGGCAGGGGGACACCCTGAAAGGGACACCAGTCAAATAAGTCGATGCGTCAGATTTATTTTTTTGCAGCCCTAATTTTACAAGCAATTTTGTTACCGTTGTGCTTTACAGTGATTTCAAGGAAATTAGCATACAAACATGTAATGTAAAATGTCACAGATCACATGTATAAGTGTGAAGGTCATTTATATTATTATAATAATAAAAACAATGCTTCATCAGGTCTGGAAGCAACACTGTGACGTGGCCATATGCCTAACAGATTGGGTTGAGAACAGCATAAAGATTTCTGTTGTGCCTTGATGATTATCTATATGAGAAAGGTTGGGAATCTGTTTTTCTTTTGTAAGATACAAGGGAAATTGCATAGAACAAAGGAAACAAGTAACAGCTTGATAATTAGCAATTCACTGATTGTTGATTTCTAAGTGGAACACTGTAACCATTTGAAACACAAATCGATAGAATATGGAAAAAAAGTGATTCTGGTCTAAATAAATATTAGTTGCGTGAAGCATAAGTCTAACTGTCTCTCTGATCTGAACGGGCTGCATTTTTTTACGAAGGTCTTCAGGGTTCAAGTGTAGCTGCACTGTAAGGATAAACATCATTTCTCTCTGGTCATTTTCCAGTGTTTCTCTGGAAATGAATAGAGTCACCTTCTAACTGCTGCTGGCGTCAGCCACCCTGAAGACACGGGCCGACATCCTCTGCCCGACAGGTACAATCTCTATTTTAAAAGCCCGCCACTGACTTGGATTTAATGCGACAGACGACCGATTTGGCAATTAACAGGTGGATTGTGCAATCGCCGTGTTATGTAAGAGTTACAAGTTACAGTAATTTCATTTCTCTCTTCGACTTAAAATGGACAGGAAATATCGACTACTTGACCTAAAAAGCATAACGAAACTCAGAAATATCCATAAACAATTCCTCGAGGCTAAATAAATTGAAACCGCTTATCATTTATAAATCGCACAATATTATGCACAATCTATATGGTACACAAGTACCGAAGGTTGTCATTCTGTCAAACATTTAGCCTGATTTTCAGCCCACGCTCGTTGAGTACTGTAGGAGGGGAGGTGATAATAACTGGAGTTAATAAGCACTTCATAAATCCTCTCCATTTCGAAGGTGTTAAGGTCCCTATTCACATGTCTAGGCATACCCACATGTTCCTTTAAACTCGTTATTGCTATGGTATCCGGGGCTCTGCGATTGCAGTCGATGTTTAGAACATTCAATACTTTGAGCTCTGAGCTCAGTTGGAAAAGTAATAATGGTTAACGAAGGAACACCGGAGACACTCCGGAGCGGCTCGATCATCCTGAGGGCTTGGGGATCTACCGGGGGAGGGCACGGGGGTACGTGGGGCAGGTCAGGGCTCATTTTTTGTTTTTTTTTTTGTAACGGATCTCACGGAGAAGCATTATCTGTGAGGTCGTGCTAATTTCATTTCCTCTGGCCTCAGTGCTGGTCTGTAGGAGGCCCAGCGGACCAGCCAGCTTCTGGAACATGGATGCGACAGAGCGAGGAGGCAGGAGCAGACACCATACCCTGCGGGCGCACAGCTGGGCCGGCCTGACTCAGCTGCCAGCGATCCACAAACGGGGGGCGATTCAGGTGCTTGTGCACCGCCTGTATCTAACTCCTTAACGCCTGTTACAGGGAGTGGAGATACAGACGTAACATTTCAGCCCCCGGACTCATGCCAACCACCTCAGGTGTGAACCTTTATCGCCCCTTGTACGGGTTTGTCGTCCTCAGAGTTATATCCAGACTGGGCAGGAGTTGGGGTCTCTTTTGCCAAGGACACATATGTGTGGCAGTATCAGCAGTTAATGACATGAATGAAGAGCAGAGAAAATGACCGATAGGAGAGTTTAAGGACTAAGCTACCTGCAGAGGACACGCATTAAAGTCCTTCCTGTGGTTTGTGGAGATGGGCATCGACACACTCAGTTCTCCCAGTTCAGCCCATGCAGAGAATCAAGGCCAGATCTTTATTGGATCTGGATTTTTTTTTCTCTGCAACTTTTTAGAATACTTTGATGTAAAGGCACTAGCTTCACACATGTAGACCGGTAATGTCTCCCCACTTCATTTAACAGCAATATTCTACAGTATTCAAGAAAGTAGACTTGTTATTTGAAGAGTTGCAGCCTTGGAACATAAGTGCTTCAAACCTTTTATCAGGCCCTGGTTTATTGTGGATGGAGATTCGTAACCCGAATGTATAAATCTGTATTCATGAAAGGGTAGAATGAGCGTTATGCAAGTCTCTCTAGATATGAATGTCTAATATGCAATAAAACAGTTGGTTCACTCTCAGGATCAGTCTTCATAGTAGGTTTAGGTTAGTAGTTAGTTTTTTTTCATCGACACTCAGTAACCCTGTGACCTCGGCATTGATGGACAGACATCAGATGGAGGAGTCAGTTTGTCACTTTGATGTATAAATGCACGAGTTGCAGAGGTTTCTCACGACAGACCATCAATATGCAAGTCTGTTAATTCCTTGAATTCACCTGGAGAGGCTGAGAATGTGAGGGCGGGGCAGTTACAACAACGATATTAAAAAAAAAAAAAAATGTACTCTGCTTGACGGCGTTTGATCGGAAGTTCAAAGAGAAGACCAGATGGTGTTCAGAACAATCGGCCAACTTCTCCACAGCTCCAAAGATGTGCCAACGTAATTGCTCTCTTCCTTTTTTTAAGCCTTAATTCCCAGTCAGATTGAGTAGCTGAATTCTACAAGGAGAAATCTGCAGAAAACAGCAATCTTTTGTGGGTGGGGGTTGATGGGTTTGAGTGTGTGTGCACATATGTGCGTGTGTGTATGTGTGAGAGAGAGAGAGCGAGAAAGAGAGGGGGAGAGGGCAGTTAACTATTTTATAGTAAAGCAGCAGTAAATAATGTGTAACGCTACGGCTCATAGTATCTGTCGGATGCTAGCCCACTGAACTAACGTGGAAAACGATATGTCTAGATTGTGACTATTTAAAAAAATGTCAGTTTACTTGTAATAAAAGCAGATTTTTTTCCACCTCATCTCTTTTTTTAAAAATGTACCTGCAATCTTCAAAAAGCAGATCACAACAAACGTGAATCTGCTCCACTTTCGTCACGCTTTGCGGAAGGACGACGAGGGAGGAATGAAAAGTGACATGACAGCAAACACCGGCAGAAGCTGGGGGGAGGGGGATCACGCGCTTTTTAATGGGGACGTAACTGTAGGGTACGACTCCTGAGGAAGCCGGAGATCATCAGATCATCATTTAAACAACTTGAAGAAAATGACTATGGTCAGACGGGTGTCACTGCTGTGTGGTTTGAGTCGGAAGAGAAGCGAGTCTCAGTCATTTCGGACAAAGTGATATTTCCAAGCCCCATAATCCATTTCACTTTCCCCCAGTGAAGAATAGGCAGCATTTAGCCTGCTTAATAAACACTTCCTGCTAGTGCTCAGCCCTCTTGGTGTAATGAGGGGACTTTTTCCTGGTACGTCACAAGTCATGCTCCCCCCCCTCCACCACCATCATCACATCTGCACCCCCCCCCCCCCAATTAATTATTCTCAACAAATGGCACTACTTTTGCTCCCAGCCTATTAACAATGCATGTGTTCAGGGAGCTGCCGTGCCCC